>JAWDJE010000001.1:139383645-139571145 GCA_035047345.1 Bradypodion ventrale | reverse complement strand
AAACCTTGGGAAGTGTGTGCCTTATTATAAATCCTCTCATTTGACAGGCATTTCAAAATTTAGGTAGCTTTGTAACATCCCATATGTTCACATTTTCAGACTGAAGTGTACAGTATATGTAGTCTCAGCACAGATGATGTCCAGCCTCCATCTAAGATGGAGGCTGGGCATCTTCTGTGCTGTGAACAATAAAGAAATCATATGTATATCCTCCTCCCACCCCCCACTAAATGATTATGGCCAAATACATCATCACATCTGTGTTTTGAAACACAAGGAGTCTTTCATCCCAAATTTTACTGAAGCAACATATCGAAGATGCTGACTCTGTCATGAGAACGGATGCCTTTTAGGCTGTAGTTTTACCTCTGATGAGTCTATTCCTGCTAAGAATCCACACTTGTGGTGGAGTCTAACTTACTTAGAATAGAATAGAATAAATCTTTATTGTCATTGTCCCCTTGCAGGAGCAACGAAATTTCTTGGTTACTATATAAACTCAGATAAGGCACTCCACATAATTTAAAGCAGCTGCAAAACACTAATTAAAACAGTATAATACAAAACAATATAACAAATAAAATAAGATGACTTCAGAGTCCAGAGTTTTCATTTAAGGCCAAGATTGCTCTAGAGAAGAAACTGTTCTTAAGATGCCTCATTCTCACCTTCATTGTTCTATATCTCCGTTCCGATGGCAGAAGCTCAAAGAAGCGATGACCAGGATGCGATGGGTCTCCTAAAATATCTAATGCTTTTCTATGGCACCTAACAGTGTAAATTTGTTCTAAGGTGGAGAATGAACAACCATTGATACTCTCCGCTGTTTTGATAATTCTATGCAAGACTGTCCTATCCCGATAGGTACAACTTCCGTACCACACACATAGACCATACATAAGGACGCTCTCAATGGCGCAATGATAGAAGGCAAGCAGCAGCTTTTGCGAAAGATGGTTTTTCCTTCAAGTTCTCAAAAAATTCAGTCTCTGTTGCACCTTCTTCACAAGCCCCCTTGTGTTGACACTCCAGGACAGATCCTCCTGTATCTCAATGCCTAGAAATCTAAACGTTGTTACCCTCTCCACACAGATTCCATCAATCAAAAGTGGCTGGACATCGCTTTTCTGCCTCCTAAAGTCCACCACAAGCTCCTTCGTTTTCTTTATATTAAGGAGCAGGTTATTGGTTCTACACCACTTCATCAACTGCTCCACCTCATCTCTATAGGCCGTCTCACCCTCCTTGTGTCATCTGCAAATTTGACAATCCTATTATTAGAGTGGGCAGAGAAACAATCAAGCGTATGGAGAATATAAAGGAGCGTGTGTATTGCTGTCTCTACTTATGTATTGCTCTCAACTTCATGGCACACTCAAAACCCTTTACAGTATTAAAGTGTGCATTCAAGACATGTGCATCTGAGCTGGAATGACCAAGTGGTATTAAACCACATCACCGCAAGATTGTCCGTCCATCCGTCCAACCAGAGTAGACTGGAGGGGCTCTCTACTCATACCATCTGCTAGAGGGGCTCATCTCTCTAGCACAAGAAGGAGGGCTTTCTCTGTGTTTTTCATATTGTAATGCCGCCCAGGTCTTCGTGAGTTGGCAGCTATAAAAATATTAAATTAAATTAAATTAAACCCAAATCTCTCATTCCATAGTTATTTTAAGGCATGATTATAGTTTATCCTTATTTTCACATCATAATAATGGGGATTTTACTTTTGGCCTAGGCCATTGGTGGTGAATCTATGGCATGTGTGCCAGAGGGGGCACTCAGAGCCCTTCTGTGGGCACACACGCTGTTACCCCAGCATACAGTTCACCCCATCCCTCTGCCCAGCAGCCCAATGGGAGTGCTTCCTCCCTCCCTAAGCACAGAGTTCACCCAGCCCCTCTGCGGCATGGACAGAAGCCTTTTGAGTTTGGGCACTTGATCTCTAAAAGATTCGCCATCACTGGCCTAGGCCCTCATAGACCTCTTCCAACTCAGTTATTCTATGATTATATGATTCCATCTACTCAGTGGTGTACTGCTCCAGGTTCCCACCTGAACCCAGTAACCGGTAACGTAAATTTCCCCAGGTCACGTCCACTTGGGCAGCCACACCCACCTTCCTACCCCAGACCATGGTGTGGCCGGCCAAGTGGGTGTGGACCACAGAGTTAGCCATGCCCACAGAGCTAACCACGCCCAGGGTGGGGGCAGTAATTTTTTTTGCAGTGCACCCCCTAGCTATCACAGTACATTTCAAATTCTAAACACAGTTCCCTTCCTATACATTTCCTCTCTACTTCCATGCTGCACTAAATTGTTTGCTTTAACATTTTGTGGAGGACATGGGGTGAAGTTCAGCAATGGCTTTCACTGTTGTACAAGGCATGTACACTCCCACACTATTACTGAAAACAATTAAATATTTAAATATTACTGAAAATATTGCAGCCTCCTATGATGGAATATCAAGTTTGAACTGTTTTCCTTGCCAGTGCTGACAGTGAGAAAGTCCTGCTTGTCTGTGTGGTACTACACTTGGGCCATGGTCTCAACACAGCAAGGGGGTAAAAATGATGAGAAAGTTGCATACATATTATAACATCTGTTTTTGTTCCTAAATATGCCATAGAACTGGAAACACTGCTTTCCCTAACTAATATGTACTGGCCAAATCCTCTTAGTCATGGCCACTGGCATAATGCAATTGGTGTAAATTTCTTGGCAAATTGCTGCAAGTTAAGAAGTTAGCATAAGGATTTTCATGACTTGGCACCCAATAATAAATACCTAGGCTAATTTCTGAAGTACTGGCAATTTGCCAAAATGATTTATCCCAATTGCATTACATTGGCATAAAAATATAATAGGATTTTGCCAGGATTTGGGGTTTGAATGTTTTCTGTTAAAATCTGTGCATGAAACCGAGTCATCCTCACATCATCTTGTTTATACATTTTAAATAACAAAGTAAGGTTATTAATATTTCATAGTGAAAAAGAAATACGATATTATGTCATCGTAACCAATTGCTATTAAATATACATTATGCTTGGAAATGTTATAATGAATTTTCCTTTAGTAATGCCAGAGTATTTGTACTTTCCCCCTTAAATATTGAACAAGACACAGAGGTCTATGTGGGCCATGTCAAGGACATTTCTCTTGTGTAAGCAAGAGACAAAGGACTTTTGTGATCAAATATATGTTTAAAATATGTGAGAATGCATTATGGGTCACTTTGGCTGGTCTCATAAAGCTTGTGTCATGAAAATGTTTGTACTAGTAGAAATTTCTTTCTGGATGGAAACAGATTTTTAAAAATTTGTCAGAAATTCTTCTTTTATTACTACTTCTACTATTTATAATTACACAAGAAATAGGGGGCAATTCAGGTAAGAAGAGTGGGCTAATTATATTTGTTTCAATCACAAAGGTATTTGAGTTAAGTAAAAGAATGAAAAACAGGCTTTTTATCTCAAAAATATTGCACACAAGTGAACTAAATTGAAAGCATCTAATATTCAGCATCTGTACCAAAGAAAGTAGCAGCATTCAATGAAGATAGCAAAACATGATGAAACTAACATGTTATAGTCTTTAAAAATTCTCTTTGGTTGTTGTGTTTTGACAGGCACCTGTTACATTAAGATATGAGGGGCTGTTTTCCCCCAAATTATCCTAAGGATTTTTACATTTTGTCATGGTGTTTCTAATATTTTAATTGCCATAAAGACACAGCTGTCACAGTTAAATCAGATATGCTGTTACTGTCTTGTCAGCCTGTTCTTGAAGAAATTGTTTTGTAGTTAAACAGATGTGGAAAAGGTGGGCACTCTCTTCTCCACCACCTTAAATGAACATGAAAAGTTAGTCATATCATTAAAACATATATGCTGTAGCGCTAAGAGGTTTGAAATAGGAGTGAGATATATTGAATTCAAGGAAGACTGTCAGGAAGACCTGAGCCACCTCACCTCTAGTCATTTTAAAATGGAACCCTGATAAGAACTAAACTATCTTGGAAATGGCTGTGACCCTAGCAGACAGAGGGAGCTATTTAATATTCAGAATTTTGTCGTGTGTGTGTCTGTCAAAGGGAGCAAATCGCACCCCACACTTTCACAACCCTCACCCCAACCCACCACTGTTCTGCTTTAGGAACAACAGTGATTAATACATTAGAATTGGTAGAATATTGTGGATAAGTACTTAGAGAAAACAGAATATCAGGAAGATGATGACATCCAGGTATGCCTTCACCTTTTCTGTTGGAGTTCTTATCATACCTGTCAACCGCAGCTCCGGTGAATCCGGGACCTGCGCAGACCGGGTCTGCGCAGGTCACATTGTACGCATGCACGTGGAGGGCTACGCCACATGTGTAGCCTTTTACGCAGGCGGCGTAGCCTTCTGCGCATGCGTGGAAGGGAGCTACAGAAGTGTAGAGCCCTTCCACGCATGCGTGCAGCGCGACCTGCGCAGATGGGCTGCGCAGTGCCTCCTTCCCCCGCTGCAAAATTACAGGGTTTTGGCAGCGCGGGTCGGGAAATGGTGCAAATTGGCGCTGAATTATGGGGTAATTCTGGCCAAATTGGGATGGTTGACAGGTATGGTTCTTATACTATAAAACTAGCTTTTTGATAGCTGTGGAACAGAGAGCTATGAATACCCAAATATATGTGCTGGTTTTGTCTCATATACATATGATGCAATTCAGATAGCTGGATTCTCCACAGCAATTGCTGCCATGGTATTCTACAGGCCTTGCCTGTTGCTGTTCTCCATAATCATCCATTGAAATGGGGAGAGAGAAAGAGTTTTCACAAATAATATGAGGACTACAAACATATTCAGGCATCCTATGGGCAGCACTTCAACAGCAGCACCACATCACTTCTAACTCAAACAAAGAAGGTCCATTGAAATACAGCAACTTTCCCCCAGCCAAGCACCACTCAATATGTTGTAACACTACCCCCACAACCCAAGCATGCCTACCAAATGCTGTGTTGGAGATGTGTGACAGGAAGTCTACTTCAGAATATCTAGAGGGTGTTAGGTTAGAAGAAGCTGAGGTATGCAATGACAAGATGTAAACTAAAAAGAATACTATCACACTTATTTATTTATTTATTTATATTCTTCAAATTTCTATTGCCGCCCAACTAGGCAATGACTCTGGCTGGCTAACAGCAATTAGAAGCATACCTGTCAGGTATCCCGTATTGGCCCGGAAATCCCGTATTTCACCCCTCTTTCCCGGTCCTTTCTGAGGCCATCACACATTTGAATGGCCAGAAAAGGGGTTACTGCATATGCGCACCCATCAGAGGAAGTGGTGCGCACGCATGAAGAGGTTACTGCAGTGGTGTGCATGCACAAAGGGGTCACTGCACATGTGCAGTAACCCCTTCAGACATGCGCACCGCTGCAGTAACCCCTTTGCACATGCACGCCCATCAGACACAGCGGTGCTTCCCGTTATTTCAACGCCACAACTTGACAGGTATGATTAAAAGTAACATCAAAAACTAACTAAAAGCCTTCAAAAACCCCATTAAAAATTCTAAATAATATACTCACTCACCCCATGCATTAAGAGAGAGAAAGAAATCTTAATTATATAAGCCAGCAAAGGGGTGTGTGTGTCTCCCCTCCATCGGTGCCCCACACCTGCCCTGCCAGCCAGGTTTTCAGTTCTTTCCTAAAGGGCAGCATTTTGCTTCTGGATGCCATCCAAAATGCCAGATATTTATTTAGCTTATGTTTCTATGGTTCTACTATCCAAAATAATCTTCTGGGTCATTAACAGTCCCCCTCACTACTTTCCTATCCCTCCCTTCTTCCTTCCTTTTTGTGTCATGTCTATTATATTGTAAACTGGCAGTTGGGGACTGTCTTGGGATCTTTAACCTTTTTTTCTGTCTAATAGTTAGACCTCTCTCTCCCTCTCTCCATGAGAATTCACACTGAGATGGATTTGTTAGTCTCAAGAAACCAATGTGTTTTAAGAAATGAAAGTTAATCCACAAAAGGTCACATTCTAATACATTTTTAGTCTTAAATGTGCCCAGTGCTTTTACTGTTGTTTTTGCTTTTTCATGGCTGAAACAGACTAGTACGGCTACGTCTAAAATGCATGAATTTTGATATTTATTATTACCTTGCCTAACAGTGAGCTCAGCAAAAGTAGCCAAAACGGGACCACGTGGAGGCACCATGCTTAAAAGAACTGTAACATTTGCTGAACCCCATCTTGCAGCCCAGTGAGGATCAGATGTGACCACCATATACAGTAAAACCTCACATAAAGAGCGCCTTGCTTAGAGAATAACTCGCTTAAAGAGCAGAATTTTCTCTGAATGGTCGCCTCGCTTAACAACTAAAACCAACCAAAAACTCACTTAACAACTAAATTGGGGTTCACAATCCCCCCGCAAGAAGTCACAATTGGTCCCTTCAATGGTGTTTTGCTTAAAGAGCAAACTCACTTAAAGAGCAATCCCGTGGAACGCATTATGCTCTTTAAGCGAGATACCACTGTACAAAGCTTTATGGAATCTTGAAGAAGAGTTCTGAACATAGCAATATCTGGTTGAATATCTCAATTATTCAAAGTGTCATCTCTGGATCTATGTACTGTATTTAAAAACTGTCAGTACTGCAAAAGCTCTAATGTAGTTTTCAGTGGATACAGTATCATTTTCATTGTCCCAAGTTCACCTAAACAGAATTAGCAGTGTGTTTTGCTGCTTTGTATCCCAACTGCTGTGTAAATCTGGTGAGATATACAGTAGTTCTATTTATATAACCACCTGATTATGCACACATCCTCAAAAGCATTCAAATAAATGAAGTTGTCCCATACAGATCTTGAATGCATACTTTAGGTCACAACATTAAAGGGGAAACCAGTAATTTTAATGTGCTAACACGTGAGAAAGGTTAAATTTTTTGTAATAGTTCTTCATGGTATAACTCTTAAGGGTGAAGAAAATAAAAAAAATGACTGATTTGGCACATAAATGGGTAAGGCTGAACTGATTTAATGTTGTGGGTGGGCCATTCTCCACCTATGAAGTTGCAGTGTTGTTATTTAAAGGATAAATTGGATTTCTGGCCATGTGTGATATACAGTACAGCAATTTAAAATTATTGGAATTCTTCATATTTTGTTAAGTATGCTCTAGTCTGAAAGAGGGTTGCTTTCTGGCAAATGCCAGGTAAATTGCTCTGCAAGTCCAGAATCCCTGATTACCTGAGAACTGAAATGCTTACAAAAATGCTGAAGTGTTCTAATAATTTCACAGCTCTTGTGATTTTATGTGCTCAGGGCCCCAACCATTTTTAAATTGTAGTTCTCTCATTATTTTGAAATTTCATGTACTGCATAAAGTGATTTAAGATTATTTTCTTGCTTTTCATATTTTATTTTTATTTATTCTTTTAAATGCAAGAGTTGGGGAGTATCAATTCTTCCCTTGAAAGATACAAATGGATTTAAGCATTCACAATTTAAACAGAAATTGAACCAAGTTCTTTAAAATCCTGTGAAGATTGCTAGGGTGGAGAATGGGAATTGGGAGGGTAGATGGGGAAATCATTGCCCTTGAAGCTGAAAACATACGCAATACAGTTCAGTTAATGACTTCTGTTTTGGAAAATGGGACAGACAAGAAAAATACAGATGTGTGCATATGTGGCCAAGGTGAAGTAGGGAGACAATTAATTTTACCACCAATATGTGTTACCAGAGAAACACTGACCCACTTCATCCTGGAGGAAAGAAAAAGTCCTCATGGGCATGTTTGTATGTTTTTTCTGATATGTAGTTTTTGAATGATAGCCATGAAGGACAACAAGAACAAGAACAACAAGAACAACAACATGGCACTTTAAAGACTAACTGCTGTATTTTAATGTTAGTGTTATGGGACAGTGTTGCACCATACTTTCATGGATCAAGTCCACTTCATCAGATATAAGAGTGAGACTTCATGGCATTAATTTATACACATCAGATTCAGAGGTGCACAGTGGTTGGTTACCATACCAAATAAGTATACAAATCAATGTTGCTCTTTACAACTGGTAATAGCAGAAGACCCCTGGTTGTTATTCATATTTGCTGTGAAGTCTGGCCCTGTTAAGTTGCAAATGGTTAGTAGATGGATGCAAGACAAACATTGTGGCATTACACATATGCTAATGAGTTTACCCTTGAAACCTAGCATCTATTGATAATGGTGTGAGTGACCCAGGCAAAGCACCATGTTATTCCTTTTCTTCCTGTGAGGTGGCCTGAGGCTGTGGATAAGAATTCTACTGAAGTAGGTCCTGTGAGAGAAATTGCAGCATATAACAATTTGTCAGTTGAGGTGTATCAAATCTGATGTCTCAGAAACCCTTGACTAATATTCAAACCTTTGAGATGGGTGTCCAGCATATTATGTACTTTATCTCTGCTGTCTCTCTCTGGATCCCAGTCTTGTATTTTTTCTGTTCCAGAATGGCAACTTTCAGGTCTTTTTCTGTGTGCCCAGGTAGATTGAAATGGTTTGAAACAGATTTATGTGTATTGCTATTCTTGATGTCTGATTTATGTCAATTAACTCTTTTTTTTGCAGAGATTGTCATGTTTACCCTATGTAGAGTGCAAAAGGGCGTTTTTGGCAAAAGATGGCATAAATCACGGTAGCAGAGAAACAGGTACTATATTTTAATATGAGTTTTCATGGATAAAGTCTTGCTGGAGAGGCAAATCTGTGATTCTGGGATGGTGGTGGAGGAAGTTGTTCAAAGCTGCTAATTCTGAACTATAAAGACATGTGACTTGGATCCAGGCTATCTGATAAACTTTATTCTCCCAAAACAAGCCTGCCTAGAATTTGAGAACCGAAGGAATTTTGGTTATTCCTCCTACTTAGCAGTGTATAGGGTAAAAAAGAAACCCCAACAGTAATAGCATAGAGAAACACAGAATGAATTGCTCAGTTAAAAAAACTTTAAAAATGAACCATAATGATTTCACTTCAGCTTATGTGTGGTTTAACTAGTGTGTGAGAAAAAAACTGCACTACTTAGAAAACAATAAAAATAACCCAAAATAGGTTAGTTATCTCTCTGAGCCAAGCTACTCTGTCTGGTCCCTTTTGGGACAGTTTTCTTAATTAATTTCTCTTAATTAGCAGAGTGTGAGGAATAAAAACAACAACAGAATCATAGAGAGATGTGGTCTGCTCTCATTAACCCTGCCCCCCAGACAACTGTCCTACCTCCCGGGGCTGTCCTACCTCCCGGGGTTGCTTTGGAGCATGCTGTTACTTGCCTCCGTGCTCCCCAGGGTGTATTTGTTTAGCACACACACACACACAACCTACCCTGCATCCACTCTCTCACCCACTCACTCTCTGTCACACCCAGACACGCACACTATTTCTCTCTCTGTCTCTCTCTCTCTCACACACCAGTGACTTACATTGGATTGACTCTCTCACTCACTGTCTCTGTCACACACAGACTCTCTGTCTCTCTCCCCCCACACACACACACACCAGCGACTCCATTCGCCCACTCACGCTCTGTCACACACAGTCAGGCTATCTCTCTCTCGACACACACACATGTATACATGCACACGCCAGTGGCTTTCATTGGATCGACTCTCTCACTGTCTCTATCACACACAGTCAGTCTCTCTCTCTCTCTCTCTCGTTCTCTGTATTTCTCTCTCACACACACGTGACCTAACCTGCATCCATTCTCTCCCACCCCCTCTCTCACCCACAGACACTCTCTATCTCTCTCTCTCTCTCACTCACACACATACACACATGCTGTGTACCTGACCTCTCCGGGAGGCGGCTGACGTCCGAGTGCCCCAGTCGGCCAATGCCTCTCAGAGAAGGGCCTTGCCTTGTCCAGCAGGCATGGGTGGAACGGAGCACTGCAGGCATCCCAGGCCTCCTGGAGAAGGCAAGCCAGAGGGCTTGCCCTGCCCTCTCTGGGAGGTGGCCAAAATGGTGGCCAGTCAGTGGAGGCAGTAATAGGCATGTGCCAGAATCTGCACAGGTGCAGAAACCTGCCTGTGGCACCGGCACCTGAAACTCCAGGTAGGCTTTTGCACCTGTGCGGATTCTGGCGCATGCGTATTACCACCTCCCTGGCCATTTCATGCTGCTGGTGGTGGGGGACTTCACATCCAGTTCTTGGGGTGAAAGACCCCAAAATAGTCTGCCGGGACCCCACGCTGGACACACCTGAGGTCTGAGGTAGGCGGGGCCAGTGTTGTCAGGGCTGGGGGTGCAGGTCTTGCGTTGTATGTTGGTAATATACAGTGTGACACATCGATTTTAGTTATATAGATTTAAAAAATAGAGAAAAGGGAGCCTTCAAAACGCAGAGACTCTCCACACTTTGTTGCTTGGTGGTAGGTCAGAGGAAGAAGGAAGACTTCCAACAAAACAATGAAAACAAGAACAAACAGGAGGAGCTTGCTTTGAGTTCCAGATGTGGGGAAAGAACTTTGGGACTCAAACTGGTGGCAAAGAACAATCGCATCAGGCTGCAAAGCCTTTTCCCACTGATAATTTAATTTTAATTTAATTGTTTGATTTCTACACTGCCCACTCAGCCTAGTCTGACTCAGGGTGGTTCACAATCACAGATAAAAACATAATAAAATTAATTAAAACTACCCATCCCCTAAAAAGGGTGCAGGGACCAAAGGGACCATGGGGGAAGGAATTATCCTCTATACCACCCACCCAATGGAGGTTACCCTTTTACATGCACCCCATTCTTGGCCCGCCAGCCAGGTGTTGAGTTCTTTCCTGAAAGACAGCAATTCCGTTCGGAGATATAACTCTGTTGGCAGGAGGTTCAAGAGGGCCGGTGTGGACACGGAGAAGGCCCTCCTCCTTGTGCCAGAGAGGCAAGCCCCTCTGGCTGATGGAACAATTAGAGAGCCCCTCCAGTCCACTCTGTTTGGATGGACAGACGTCCTTAGGGTGATGCGGTCTCTAAGGTATCCTAGCCCACTACCATATAGGGCTTTAAAGGTCAAAACCAGCACCTTGAATTGCACCCGGAGTCAAACTGGTAACTAGTGCAGCTCCCAAAGCAGTGGTGAGGCATGGGCATAATGTCCACACCCCATCACCACCTGGGTCGCCAGGTTCTGGACCAGTTGCAGCCTCCGGATGGTTGTCAAGGGCAGCCCCATACAGAGTGCATTACAGTAATCTAGTCTGGAGGTGACCAGAGCATGACTGACCATGAGTAAGGAGTCCCAGTCCAGGAGCGGGAGCAACTGGTGAATCACCTGAAGTTGGGTGAAAGCCTTCCTGGCCACAGCCGCCACCTGTTCTTCTAGCAGCAACCGCGAGTCCAGGAGGACCCCCAAGTTGTGCACTGGGTCTGTCTGGGGCAAAATAGCCCCATCCACAACCAAAGGTGGTAGCTCCCGGGATAATGCAGGACCCCTTATCCGTAGCCACTCAGTGTTAGTACAATTATTGCTATTATCCCAACACAATACATATTCTGAGCAAGATAAAATCTCTCAGCATACAAGAGTATCCTTGAAAATCTGACAGAAGTGGGCTTCTTCTCCATGTGGAAGGCAAATGTTGCATCTAACACAGGAGCTCTCAACCTTTTAAAGCCGGGGCCGGGTCACACTCCCTCAGACAGCTTGGGGGGCCGGATTGCCATTTTTCCCTTCCTCCACCACATGGCACTTCCTGGTGTGGTGGGGCCACAGAAATGGTGTTGTGAGCCTTATCCGTCCCATGGGCCGCAGGTTGAGAATCCCTGATCTAACCTATGCTTCCCCACCATGTGCACACTTTCAAAAAAAATTGCTTAAATCCTACTTTTTCATTGCAGAACAATGTCCAATGTGGTAGTGGTTTCACTGCTGGATAATGTCTAAACAAAGTAGAAGCCTTCTGGATTGATATGAATCTTCCCCTCTAGTTTTTGGAAGGGAAAGAGCTAATATTACCAACCTAATTTTAAGGTGATCTCACACAGCTTTTCAGTTGTTATGCATGTGACAATGACATATAAATATGTTTGTGCTCAGTGGCTTTTACTAGGCTCTTGGCCTGTGGAATGAAATGTTACAGGAGGCCAGGTGCCATGCAAATGACTTGGACCCGTCATTTGTCATTCCTGTGACTAGTTTGTAAAAGATCACTGAATTAAACCACATTCCTTTAGATTGGCTATTATGTAAGTGATTTTGAAATGAACAATGACACTATACTGTACGTTATTAATCATCACTGTTAGGTTGGACACTCAACAGACTAAAATTTGCTTTTGTCAGATATAACACAGTAGTACAAATACCATTATGTGTGTTCCTGTTTTATTGTAAGAGGAGCACTTAGTCCTGGCTTGCTGTCTATCATTATTTAAGATATATTTATAAACAGAGGTCTTCCTGAGGGATGCATAAATCATACATTACTTTTTGTTAGGCTATATTTTAGAGGAGTGCTAACATGCACTCCTATTTGCTAACATGCAAAACAAAAGGTTTGTCATTGCAATACTAATAAACTTGCTGTGTGGTGTTGTGTGGAGGCTAATTCATGTGCCACCTACACTGATATTTATGTAGTTCTCACTTTACCAGTAGGTTTAACACTCTGCTGTAATAAACTTCAAAGCACACAAAGATGTGAGCTCTTCTCCCGTATAGCCCCTGACCCAACAGCTCTGCTTTTTTATCTTTATATAAAAGGAAAATGTGTTTTTCAAAGAAGACTAGCTTCAACTCTATGCATTGTGTCCAGCACAGAATAATAGCCCATGAAAAGATCTATGGCTTTATTTTTAAAATTAATGTTTGCTCAGGAGTGTTTTCATTCCTCTGTGGAGGTTAATATTCTGGATGGATATATTTTTGCTTTCAGGTGAGATAAACACATTTTCCCAGTGTAGAAGTGTTGTGTATTAAGGCATTATTGCAAGTTGCGCGGGCAGCGCCTTGCAAGAAGAAAACGGCAATTTCCCGCCATCCAAATTAGGAGCCAAAGTTAGCGCGAAAACCCCCCATCCAGGGCATGCTCATTTTGCTAAACCAAGCCCTGTGATTGGTTACAGTTTTGGATCCTGTTCCTCATTGGTTAATTACATATATACCCTGTTATGATTGGTTAGTTATGGTTATCCGGCGGGTCACTACTTTGTATCAAGGAGCCACCACCGAGGAGACACTATATAAGCCCCACGAGTAAACAAGGGTGGGGCTGGACCGGATCTGTACTACTCATTCCGCACAGGTAGCCAGCAACATGCTAAGCCTGGGTCTCCTCCACACTCTACCGCTTCTAGTGTAGCTCAGTCCTTGCCTCTTCTACGGCAGACTCCGGAGGGACTGATTTCATGGGATTGTATAGCCATCTCTGTGTCCAGAATGCCTTGTAAGCATAACCTGAAAAGACTGTTAAATAAACTCTAGTTGCTGTTCTGTTCATCGTTGCCTCAACTATTGCTTATAAGGGTGACAAGAAGTCTCTTGTTTTAGTAAACCTGGCTGGTGGAGAGATTTGATCTGTCTTTTTCGGGCTTTTCAGAGCTTGGTGCTCCTCAACATAAAGAAAACAAAGGAGCTTGTGGTGGATTTTAGGAGGCAGCGAACCGATGTCCAGCCACTTTTGATTGACGGAACCTGTGTGGAGAGGTTTAGTGTTTAAGAACCAAGACGCACATTACAATCCATACACAACAAGAGGGTAGCAACGTTCAGATTTCTGGGCTTTGAGATACAGGAGGATCTGTCCTGGAGTGCCAACACAAGGGGGCTTGCGAAGAAGGCGCAGCAGAGACTGTATTTTTTGAGAACTCTAAGGAAAAACCATCTTCCGCAAAAGCTGCTGCTTGCCTTCTATCGCTGTGCTATTGAGAGCGTGCTCACTTATGGCTTATGTCTGTGGTTTGGGAGTAGTACTCATCGGGATAGGATAATGTTGCACAGAATTATTAAAACAGCAGAGAGTATCATTGGCTGTCCACTCTCCACTTTAGAACAAATTTACATCATCAGGTGCCATAGAAAAGCATTAGATATAGTAGGAGACCCATCACATCCTGGCCACTACTTCTTTGAGCTTCTGCCATCGGGACGGTGATATAGAACAATGAAGGTAAAAACGAGCCATCTCAAGAACAGTTTCTTCTCCAGAGCAATTTTGGCCTTAAATGGAAACTTTGGACTCTGAAGTCATCTTCTTATTTTAAAATTTTAAATTTTTTAGATTTCTAATTTTTAGGATTTTAGAATTTTGAAATTTTAAAAATGTTGAAATTTTAAAGTTTTGAAGTTTTTAAATTTTTAAATTGTATTGTATGGTACTATCTTAATTAGTGTTTCTGTAGCTGTTTTAAATTAAGGGGTATGCCTTATTCAAGTTGATATATAGCAACCAAGAAATTTCGTTGTTCCTGCAAGGGGACAATGACAATAAAGATTTATCTATCTATATTTAGAGCTTAGGTTTCACCAAACTGGTTTGGTTGTGTGCCTTTCCATGAGAAAGAGTAATAATCACCATACAATGAACTAGTTTTCTAGATGAAAATTTCTAGGTTAGTTTTGACCAGGACTCACAAGATTTTTATGTGCAGGGATTTTTTTTCTTTCCAATTGGAGCTGCTGATGAAGTTGGTTGAGAAGTAAATGGACAGAAGCATCTTTGTGGTGGTAGGAGGAAGGCCAGGTTATCTTGCTATGGTAATAGAGTAAACCATGCTGCCAGTGACTCAACACTGAGTGTCAGGTGGCAATTAACTAACCTGATGACCCTGAGGACTAATGGCCTTGGGTGCCAAAGTCCACAGGGAAGGGTGATGGTCCCCAAGTGGACTAAATCTCACTTGACGGAGGGCAGCAGCTTCAGCATTACTGGCCTGTGGCTGATGAGGACATTGCTTGCCAAAAGGGCTCAGGACCAGAAAGTGACTTGTGTAGCTGGATCAGTGGTAAGGGTATCATGCTGCAGTGTGGAAGGCAGATTAAAGACTACTGCATTATATTCTCAGGATAATCTTCATTGCTGATCACCATGAGGATCACTAATATTTGGATTCGCATATGGCAGAAGAAGGAGGAGGAGAAAGGAAGGACTCGCTTATGATTGATGATGAGATAGTCACTCTGGTGGCCATACATGTTCTCTCAGCAGTCTTTCTTTACAATTGCATGGTTTAAAATGATGGACATATGTGAAATATAAGTTAAATTCAAAACAAATTAAATGTTAAAATAGTTAGACTATTTTTGACCAGACGTGGCTATTTTAATAGTGTTATCTCACCCATTTATTAGATCTTCTTTTGTACATGTGGTGGGGCACAAATTGCATGCACATAAATGCTGCATTGATTGATTTTTCTACTTTTGCTTAAAATGTGTCCTGTATCCAAAAATCATCATTTTACTTGATTATTTTTTGATCTTCCTACTTTGCTTCAAAGTCTATTAAGTGACTTCCAGATTTTCCAGCCAGAATCTTGTCCCAATGGGAGAAAGTCTTTGGCATTCATCTATTCCTCAAAGTGTTTTGGTTTTGCTCTCCATAGGTTTAACCTAGCGTCTTTTGGTTTGATAGTTAGAGTTTGGGAGGTGTGCAGAAAACATTTCCTCAATTTTAAACATTGTCTAGGGCAGTGGTGGCTAACCTTGGCACTCCAGCTGTTCTTGGACTTCAATTCCTAGAAGCCCAAGTCAGCACACCCGATAATCAGGGCTTCTGGGAATTGAAGTCCAAGAAAAGCTGGAGTGCCAAGGTTAGCCACCATTGGTCTTGGAGGATTAGACAATGCAATGTTTTAAATTGGGGAAATATTGTCTCTGGGGATTAGGGACTGCAGTAGCTCAAGTGGTTAAGACACAGAACTTGAAGACTTGAAAGTCGGAGTTCGATACCTGAGCACTGCACAACGGAGTGAGTTCCTGTCTTTGTCACTGCTCCTGCCAACCTAGCAATTCGAAATCAAGAAATTGCAAGTGGATAAATAGGGACCACTTTGGTGGGAAGGTAAACAGTGTTCTGTGCACTCCGGTATCTAGGCATGCCTGCCACATGTCCACGGATGCATCTGCAAATGCAGACAGCACTGTCTCTTTGGCTATAAACAGAGATGAGCACTGATCTCTAGAGTTAGATATGACGGGCTTTCAAGCAAAGGTGACCTTTACCTTTACCTTACTAAGGGGATTGGTGTTGGTGAAGTGGATAGGTTTGGTGATGTATTAACTTAATTCACCATAAGTCAGAATTTACTTGATGACATATGATTATTAATATTATACAGCATTAGCATATAAAATGGATAATGATCCTTCCAAAGGATAGTTATTGGTGGGAGCTTTGGGGTGTGGGAGAGAAAGGAGCTTCAGTGAGGTGGTCTACCTGTCTCTCTCCTCTGGGAATCTGGGATTCTTCCTATAGAGCAACCAATTAGTGGCAGATGCATTGCACATAGAAAGAAAGATTCAGTGTTTTTCTTTTGCCCCCACCCTCACCCCATTAGTTAACATACTATGTGAAATCATGTGTCCCATGATGATGGCATGTAATTTTCTTGTATCTTCTGCTCAATATGGAGTGGTTGAAGACAATTTGTAAACTTACTTTTAGTGCATTTCTTCATCATTGAATCTGAAAATGTTTTGCAGCAAACATGTCAAGGTTAAAGTCTCTCTGTGTGTGTACAAAAGTGTGTCTTCTATATAATAAGGTTGTCAACCAATAAGAGAATTGCACTTTGATTTATCATCTGCCCTTTAACCATCTAATCCGTCAATTAATTGATTTAATTTATTGGCATGTAACCAACCCTCAGTTGTAGACATCTTTTGAAATTATTGAATGAAGTGGGAGATAATTTACAATTTAATAAACAAAAATTACTGCTCCGTAGAAAGAAAGGCCAACTTTAAAGTTTGTTATTCTTTATTCTGTAGCACAACAGACCCAGACTAGCCTCAGATTACAAACAAATGTGCCTTTCTCTTCTGCATTTTAATCAAATGATGCTTTCATTGAATTCTCTTCTGATTAAGGCAATAAAACATGCAGCTCTTGTGCACATATCTATCTGTGTATATTCTCATATGTGTATACACATCCGGATTTATATAATATAAAATTAAAATGTACATATACATTCAGAATGCTAACTTATGGCTTCTTACATTTTACTTCATTTTGCACAGGTGGAATGTGGAATATATCAGACAGCTTATTAAAGAGACAAGCTTGCTGCTTTCCCAAAGTGGGATGACAGAACAAGTCATGGTACATATTGTAATTTCAGTGCTGCAATACATCTTGAAGCTGTCTGAGGTAAAATGCTTGCTAAGCATTGCATTGGGGCTGTCAGAATGCTTCATGGGGGTAGTAATTAAATTGAGGCAATTCTACAGTTCATTTTGTGGAACCAAGCCAAGATTGTATGCAGGCTAGAAATATTTTTCCATAGACCTTGTTTTATTTATTTTTTAATTGTGAGAACCAGATGACTTTCATCTTAAAAATACTTTTCTTTAGTGAAATATACCCAACATTTTTGCTCTTGTCCATTCTTTGTCTGATGGTGTCCCCCCCCCCCCACATTATATCTGAAGCAAAGGTGACATTGAGAATTTAAGATGTAATTGCTTTTGCAGAATGGATATTGGTTGCTATTAACAGAAAAGAACAATATTATCTATTTTTGTTTCTGGCACCTAGAATATCTTAAAATAGTCTGAAGACTAGTCAAAATGTTCCTTGTGGCAAAATATTTCAGCTATGTGCTATGAGCACAGGGATGACATCAAATACTGCAGATCATAAGAACATAAGAACAGCCTTGCTGGAACAGGCCACAGCCCATCCAGTCCAGCATTCTGTCTCACACAGTGGCTCACCATTTCCTTCAGGGTATTCCCAAGGAGATGCCTTCACCTGCTTAGGATTCCCTGGAAATGGCATTGAGAGATATCCTGCCTATCACTCCAACCTGGTGGTTGTCCTTAGGTATCAATAATTATAGCCATGGATACCCTTGTCCTCCATGAACTTGTCTAATCCTTTCTTAAAGCTGTCAAGACTGACAGCTGTCACCACTTCTTCTGGCAGGGAGTTCCATAGACCAGTGATCCTCTGGGTGAAAAAGTACTTTCTCTTATTTTTTTGAGAACTAGTACCAAAAAGTTTAATGGAGTGTCCCCTAGATCCTAATAAATAAAACTGGAATGTGTATTCATAGTATGACAATCTTGCACACCCCACATTATTTATAGCCTATTCCTGTTTAGAGCTCAAGCCAGCCAGCTATTCTATCTTTTGGAGCAATGCAATTCACAGCCAAACCCCTTTCCATTTGCCCTATCCCACCAGTTAATCTGTGCATTGTGGCCACTGAACATAGCTTTTATTGAGCTATTTCTGGTGGCTCCCCCACAGAGGGTGGTGTATTGTTGTTTGCTTATTGTGACTATTTTTGCTTGATTGTTTTGTATGGTATTTGTGGAAACCCTAAGGCCATGATGGTGAACCTTGGCACTCCAGGTGTTCTTGGACTTCAATTACCAAAAGCCCAAGTCAGCACTCCTGCTGATCAGGGTTTCTGGGAATTGAAGTTCAGGAACAGCTGGAGTGGCAAGGTTCGCCATCACTGCCCTAAGGTATCTCAAAGTTGCAGACAACTTTCTTCTTGAATTTGGATGCTGATCTTTGGATGCAATCATAATCAGCACTTGAAAAATGTAAGTGGCTCTCCATCTGAGACTACACTAGCAAGCTGGATCAGAGTGATTTGGTTTTGCTACAGGTTGATTTGCAGCTCATTCTATGTTTCTGTTCAGAGTAGGTAATCACATAGACAATGTCAAATATTTTGGTAGCACACTCCCTCAATCTCATATGGTTTGATCCATGCCACAGCCCTCAGTCCCACTTCTTTTGATCCCATCCTCTGCCAATCCTTGGCTCTCCTTTTATGGTTCATTGCAAAGCTGGTGGGCTGTTTCAACTGCTGCATGGTGCTTGGGAAAAGGAACAGTGTTTCAAGGTTCTCTCTAACAAACACATATAGATGTATCACAGAAATATAGTAGTTTGCTGTAGTTTGTCAGAGTTGCTTCTATTTTACATCAATTTATATATATATATCTTTTTGGTCCATGCAGTGGTAATCTAGTGCTGAATTAGTATACCAATGTAGTGATAAGGTGATTTAATGCTGAATTCAGTGGGTGGTTTAAATAAATAAAAAAACACTTTGGGATGACTAGGGAGAAAGATTGTATGGTTGTTCCTGCTGTCCAAAACATCGTTCCCATCTTAGTATGTCACCAGAATACCATCCAAATTCCCTTTATCCTTTTTAAAGAATGAAACAAGTGTTCACATGGAGGGGAGAGTATGTTTGAATTCTTCTGGCTTGGAAAAAGTAGTTGCCTCAAGAAAATTCATTCATTTTACACTTTCAGCAAATCCTGCAGCATTTGACCATGTAGCTGTAGCTTCAGTAAACTAGACTTGTTTATTTTAAGACAAACATTGTTTAAAGGTCTGTTCAGTCTATCTCCAGCTTAACAATGCTGAACACTAGATGTGAGAGTTGGATTCTTGAAGTTAGCCCATGATCAATTAAAATGTGGATAACAGTTTGAGAAGGCTGGTAAGGCTGACTCACCTTCAATTTTCCATGCTCTTTCTATAGTTTCTAATTATACATCTATACTTATATATTAGTGTATGCAGCCCCCTGCCAAAAGAAATACATATTACCTACCCTTTCTTTTGGTAATGTGGTAAGCTTCTGTAGACTGCATACGTCATCCCCCACAACCAACAATTGAAACCATGCCTGAAAACAAACTGACAAGATTTTGAAGTACAGTACTGGCAAGAAATTATCAGCTCCATGAGCCTCAGCTTATCATTGGATTCTTAACTTGTTGTAGTTTCCACATGGTATTAACAGGATATTAAACATACAAGGCTTTGCAGTAATCTAAACTGGCAAAGAAGTTGTAGCAAGGCCATAACATGCTTTTCCAAAAAAGCCATTGACAGGGCAGTAATTAATCAAACCCTTTCTTTGACATACTCATTAGATCACAGATCGGCAACCTTTTAAAGTCAGGGGCCAGGTCATGCTCCCTCAGACATTTGAGGGGGCCGGACAGGTGGTCCCTGGCCATAAACACTACTGTGAACATGTCCGCAACTGCTGTAAACATGGCCACCATAAATGTCTGTGGCCACCGTAAATGCATCCACAGCTGCTGTAAACGCGTCTGTGGACACTTAAGGTGGTACTGAGTCCGCCGTGTGCTTGAGTAGTGCGGGGTATAAATTAAAATTTATTATTTATTATTATTATTATTATTATTATTATTATTATTATTATTATTATTATTATTATTATTATTATTATTATTATTATTATTATTATTACCAGGAGCAGGGGCAGGGCGGATGATTTGGCACTGCAGGTTGGATTCGGCCCACGGGCTGTAGGTTACTGACACCTGCATTAGAGGATTTATTTATTTATTTAATAGATTTATATAAATACATTTATATAAATTAGTTAATAGATTTATATAAATTAGAGGATGAACTTAGCTTACCTGACCTGGTACTTACTCCTCTGCTTATAAAGTATTGATTAATAAAATTTGCACTACCTGGCTTAGTGACAACACTACTCTAGGTGGTTAAATAACATAGAAGCATTAAGTGCAAAATAATACAATAAAACCAAAGCAATAGAATGGAACCAACCAATCCTTATTCTACACAGAGGAAGGTTTATTAAGCTTCTTAAATGATAGGTCATGTAGGCCCCCATGTAGAGGCCTTTGTGCTAGTACAAGAGGTATTGAGAAACACATGACGTTGTGCACATCATCTAAAAATGTACTGCTGTTGAAATTAGGAAAATCTCTTTATTCTTTTCCCAAGGCTAGCGAAAACTGTGAAGGTTTTTTTAATTAAATTTTCAAAGTAAAAATACGATACAAAAAGTACAATACAATTAAAAGAAAAAAATTGACAACATAAAAAGAAATACAAAAAGATACATGCTTAATAATCTAATACCTCACCAAATTACTGTATAACATAGTAAAATATTTTTACATATTTTAAAACTTATCAGTATTCTATATAATGTATATTTCTCATTCTTTTAATATATTTTTCTTATCCAAAATTTCACTCATATTCTAAACACGTATTTTTTTAATGTATATGTAAGCTTAGATTTACTATATATATATATTATTATACTTCTATCACAATACTCATACCTGTCAACCTTCCTGGATTGCCCGGGATTTCCTGGTTTTCGGCGCCGATTTGCGCCATTTCCCGCCCCGCGCTGCCGAAACCCTGGAATTTGGCAGCAGGGGAAAGGAGGTACTGCGCAGCAGGGGAAAGGAGGTATATACCTGTGAACCGCAGCTCCAGCCAATCCGGGACCTGTGCAGAACGGTTCTGCGCAGGTCGCCTTCTACATATGTGTAGAAGGGTTTTATGCTTGCGTAGAATCCTTCTACGCTTGCATAGAACCCTTCTATGCATGCATAGAAGGCTATGCATGCGTAGAAGGGGGCTACGCAAGCGTAAAACCCTTCTACGCATGCGTAGAAGGCGACCTGCGCAGAACCGTTCTGTACAGGTCCCGGATTGGCCAGAGCCGCAGTTGACAGGTATGCAATACTACACAACCAAAATGACAAAAAATCAACTGAAAAGAACAAAAACAAACTAAATCAAATTCATAATACACACCCAGTGATATTTACATTGTCCTGGTGGGTGTAGTGCATCACAATAATCTTTCTCTACAGGTATTTCCAAAAACTCAGTTGATCTGGTACTGTGAAGGTTTGAAGTCAGCCACCTTTACTCAAATACTGTTTTCTGATATAGGGAGTGAGAAAACAGAGATGTCCCATCACCACAAGGGATTCCTTGTTGAAAAATGCCATAGAGCTGTTCTAAGTCAAAATGGATGTCTGAGGAGGAAGGAATTGTATGTGTAAGAATCTCAGCATGTATTTCACTGTAGTTAATTTGCCAGACCTCTATAATATATACCTGGTCTATAATGAAAGACTAGTAACTATCTTGTTTATCTTATTACTGGAAAAACCCGCTTATAATTATTTTAATTGTTAGATATTTTGTTTCCTTGTTCAAACTTGTTTGGAATGACCATAATTACATAGGAAGCAAGATATGCCATACATAGAACTTGTATGATAATTTGTGTGTGTCCATACGTCTAATCAACCACTGTAATTCATCAATATCTCTCTGTATGAACTGTATCATTAGGTTCTGGCTTGATAATTGTTTTAACTACGTTGATAGAAAGAAATGTCAAAGATTTTTGAAGGAGGAGAATGAAAAATTGTAAATATAGGAAAAGTATATGTTTATGCTCTCGGCAGCCAAATGTGCTTTTTAATGGAATTTAAATAAATGGAAATTTTATGACCAAAAAAAGCAACAGTAAAAGCAGTGATTATATTTTTCATAGTTCATTTGCCTTCTTTGCCCTGCAGATCTTGTGGGAAAAGAAGACGTGATCCCTGGTGAAGTCTACAGTGTGACTGACTCTGAAGAAAGACTCTGAGACTTGTTGGTGTTTAATGAACCTTATTGGCCTGTGCAATAGGAACCGGTATGATCTTAAAAACAGTTAAACAGTTCTTTTGAAGTGATGAGAGATGTCATTTTTCATGTGTGTTAAGATGATAGCTGGGCTTTATGAAAGGCTGCCAGCTTAAAACCCTTGATTTGTAGGGCTGGCAGAATAACCAAAGATGCTTGTTGTTGTCGTATAACTAGTCTAGAGGTGTGATTGCAGACAGTGAAATTGCTTAAATAATGTGTTTGGCCTTCATGAATCTCCAGAGGGAACAATAATTACAGCTGAGCAAGGAAAGCTTGCAGTCCTCTTTTTATCTTAACTGTCAAAATCCAGTGTGCAAGATTGGTTGAGCTTTCAAAACTGTCTGTTTATTTAAGGTAGGGGTTCACAACTTGTGGTCAATAGCTCCTGAGGACTTTCTGTGTGGCCCTCCAACCTGATTGTTTACTGCTATCACCCTCAAGGCATTTCCCTTCAGACCCACAAGGTTCTTCCTGCCTCTAGCAGCACCATCTTCTGCTGTTTTCTGTGTTCCTTTTCTTAGAAAAAACTCAACAGCAATATTGTTTCTTCTGGTCTCCTCGGTTTCTTCTGTCAACCTTCTCTTGGTCTTATCCTCCAGACAAGCATTTTGGTCATTCTGTGTGTTTTCCTGCACAGCAGGGCTAAGGTACCCATAACAATAACATTTCTTCATTGACCTCTGAATGTTTACTTTTGATCTAAATAAATAGGTAAATAATTTTGTTACATTTTGATATAAGATGTAGCCTCTTTAGGCATTGACCACTCTAATGTGACCCCCATGCCCCAGAAATTTTGGGACCACTGATTTAAGGCAAAGATGTATCTCTTTAGACATGTTTACCCCAATCTAATAAACAAAATGTGAAACTCAGTTTTTTCCAACTGTTTTAGAATGTTTGTATGTATTAGCCAGCAAATGATAGCAGCCAAAGATTGTAAATATAAAAACCAGGATGGTATAAGGGTAAAATGATGAGGCGGCTCATATCATACCTGTCAACCTTCCTGATTTGGCCGGGATTACCCCGCAATCCTGCGCCGATTGGCGTCATTTCCCGACCTGCACTGTCAAAACCCCATAATTTGGCAGTGGGGGAAAGGAACTACTGTGCAGCCCTTCTGTGCAAGTCGCCTTCTACGCATGCGTAGAAGGGTTTTACACTCGTGTAGAACCCTTCCACGCATGCGTGGAAGCCTACGCTGCTTGTGTAGGGGGCTGCGCAAGTGGCATAGCCTTGCACGCATGCGTGGAAGGCGACCTGCGTGGAACCGCTCTGCGTAGGTCCCATTTTTTCCGGAGCCGCAGGTTGACAGGTATGGCTCATATGCACCACTCTAAACTCCCTGGAAGAAAGACAGAATACATGTTATGATGTGGTCAAATACTGTACTGCAGGATTTGCTGAAAGTGTACAATGAATGAATTCAAACACACTCACACTGTAGCTGGGATATACATTTCAAGCTTGATTGGTTGACTGACTGACTAGCGGACTGACAGACACCACCCATCTGGATAGTTTATCCACTCTGGGTGGTTTACAAAACTAAAAAGACAACATATAATCAGAGCTCCCTCTCAGATGGTGACAGAGAGAGAGACCCAAAACCCACTTATGCAACCCAAAACCCACTTATTTTTCGCAAATTGCCAACATGGCAACAGGGGAGGAAGGAAACAATCCCATTGGGCTGCTGGGCAGAGGGGCAGGGCAAACTCTGTGCTGGAGTGACCACACGGGTGCCCACAGAGAGAGCTCTGAGTGCCACCTCTGGCATGTGTACAATATGTTCACCACCACTGCCCCAAACCATTGAAAGCAGCAACCCCCATATATCTGAGTCATACAAGTGAGGGATGGCACAAATGCCTCTGTTGATCTTTCTGGTCTGCTTAGAAATGATTCCTCTTAAAATAAGAACATAAGAACATAAGAACAGCCTTGCTGGAACAGGCCACAGCCCATCCAGTCCAGCATTCTGTCTCACACAGTGGCTCACCATTTCCTTCTGGGTATTCCCAAGGAGATGACTTCACCTGGCATCAAAATCACAATCAAATTATTTTTAGCATTACATTGTAGATAGTGGCCAGCTCTAGTAATGCACCTTGGAAATGTTGTGTATTTTAGGGATTTTTCACTGAATATTTTCAGCCTGTGGATAAGTGAAACTGTGGATACTGAACCTGTGGCTATGAAATGACACTTGTAAATGTGTTGATAAAAATAAAACCCAGCTCCACCTTACTTTAAAAACATCTGGTGTTTTCTCTTGTTCTTTCTCTCTGTTGGAGTACCTGTTAGTTTTTGAGTGAGTGTTGTAGCAGTCTGAGTTGTGATGAGTCCAAGAAAGAAGACTATACACCAGGCTCGGTTAAATAAAACTGGTATATTAACATTTACAGTCCAAGTAAATAAACATTACATTCAGCATTGTTCAGCTCAGCTCTGCTCTGCTCTGCTCTGTTCTGCAGCTTCCATGCAGTCTGTGCTTCTGTTCTGCAAGCTCTGCAAAACAAGCTTTGCAAGCAACTTCTATTTATACAGGAAGCAAACACTTAAGGTTACAATGTATCTTATTAACTGTTGATCACAGCAGAGCTGAGCTAGATGAATGCTTGCACCTGTTCCTTGTTAACTGACCTCAGCCTGTCCTTGACATTATCTCTGCACTTTGCCTCACTAACTATAAACATATTATTGACAGAACCCTGGTCTGCAGTGCTGTTTCTTTCTCTGATACAAGGCTTCAAGGTCCATAGTCTTTTTGGACCTGCAATTCTTACCTAGTTTGGGAACGTATATCCTTGTACTGTTTAGTTTAGTATGACATTGCAGATGAACCTTGGAATTCTATGTCAAGTGCTTCTGCAAACCTGCAATGTAGACAGCTTTCTCTCCCAAGACTCCCTTTGACATTATAGGAGCCGAGTCTGTGACAACAAAATCCCTGAGTCACTCACTGCAAAGGAGGCTGTCTAGCAAGGTACTATAGCCTGACATTTGCCATCTTTATACAATACTTTTTATACCTTTTGTATGGATCAATTGTACACTCTGCTGAGAACGAAGAGAAAATCTTGATAAAACCACTTTATGTCACATATTCTGGTGTGAAAAAAGAAGGGACACAGATAAAGCTATCGTCTTTCTCCGAGTTCATACATTATGCTAAAGTTTTCCAGAAGTAACAAAATTGTAACCTTTCCCTAACTTATTTTTCCTGAAGGTTTCTGCTGGACATGGCTTGCCAAGATGTGATGACTTAGCTAAATGTCACTTGGAAAGATAGATGAATATTAATTAGAATACATTTTTATGGCATGTCCGATCAGTAGCGGCTAGTTAAAATTTCTTTGGCCCCCTGAGCAAGTTGAGGTGACACAAAAGGTCTTCTTTTGAAAGGCCTAGAATAAAGGACGTTCTTTCCTCTGGTACTTCTCTTTCACCAGTTTGAGCCCTTCTTTGCATCCCAGTAAAGCATGCTATCTTTTAAGTAGGGTCATAAGTCTTTATTTTCAAGCCACCACAATGTTATTCAATATGGAATGGTGCTCCTATGAAGCTTGTTCTCATTTCTTCAGGCCTGAATACACATTCCATTATATGTATTTAAATATTTGTGTGTGTGTTTGTTTGTGTGTGTTTGTGTGTGTGTGTGTGTGTGTGTGTGTGTGAGAGAGAGAGAGAGAGAGAGAGAGAGAGAAATAACCAAACTCAAGTATGGATGATCTGTTTGAATCCATCAAAAATTTCAGTTTCTAAATGTGGTATATTTTGCTTTTGTGGCCATGATTTAAAAAATCAGAAAGTATCCCAACATTGTTGTCCAATATCTTGCCCACATTGCTAGCAGAAGAAAAGGCTGCCAAGCTCTACACAGGAAAGACCACCCAGAAAGTTGATGACAATAATGTCAGCAGTCAAAATGGTCTATGAAATGTTTTCTGGTTCTTACTATCATTCACAAAGAGCCTTCAAACAAGGAAAAGCCCCCAAACTGACTTTTCATCAGCTAACCACTTCTCACCCAAACCCAAAGCAATTGTTAAAGCTCTTTTGGACAGGTTCTCTAGGTATCTATTGCTTGGGGAACAAATACCTAGAAAAATGTGTATTTCAGGTTACCTGTGTGCACCTACGTAGATGTATGTATGTAAAATTGGAGGGTATTTGATTGTTAATCCCTAAAGAATTCAAATTTTATATAAATTTTGAGTGTTTCTGCTTCAGGCAATTCCACGCACAGCACTCCATCCATGTGTATTGAGAAAGACGTCTCAACCAAATTCCTTTTATGTTCTATTCAGGCCAATTTTCCTTTATAGGTATGTTCAAGAGTGAAGCAGAACACAACTGGATTAGGGATAAAGTGAAATGGAAAGCATGGAAACTATTGCAAAACCTGGTTTTAAACCACTCTCCGGTGTGTGCACTGTGAGTCATAAGAACATAAGAACAGCCTTGCTGGAACAGGCCACAGCCCATCCAGTCCAGCATTCTGTCTCACACAGTGGCTCACCATTTCCTTCAGGGTATTCCCAAGGAGAAGCCTTCACCTGCTTAGGATTCCCTGGAAATGGCATTGAGAGATATCCTGCCTATCTCTCCAACCCGGAGGTTGTCCTTAGGTAGCCATAATTATAGCCATTAATACACTTGTCCTCCATGAACTTGTCTAATCCTTTCTTAAAGCTGTCAAGACTGACAGCTGTCACCACTTCTTCTGGCAGGGAGTTCCATAGACCAGTAATCCTCTGGGTGAAAAAGTACTTTCTCTTATTTGTTTGAGAACTAGTACCCAAAGGTTTCATGGAGTGTCCCCTAGTTCTAGTGTTGTGCGATAGGGAAAACAGTTTTTCCTTATCTACTTTGTCCACACCGTGCATGATTTTATAAACTTCAATCAGGTCACCTCTTAGACGCCGTCGTTCAAGAGTGAAAGGCCCAACCATTGCAGCCTCAGATGGTAAGGAAGGTGTTCCAGTCCCCTAATCATTCTGGTTGCCCTCCTCTGTACTTTCTCCAACTCCATAATATCCTTCTGGAGGTATGGCGACCAGAACTGTACACAATATTCCAGATGGGGCCTCACCATAGATTTATAAAGAGGCAAAATGACACTTGCTGACTTATTTTCTATACCCTTCCTAATGATCCCTAACATTGAGTTTGCTTTTTTCACTGCTGAGGCACACTGGGTTGACATCTTCATTGAGCTGTCCACCAGGACACCAAGGTCCCTTTCCTGGTTTGTCGCAGAGAGTTCAGACCCCATCAGTTTATAAATGTAATTGGGTTTTTTTGCCCCAACATGCATCACTCTGCACTTACTGATGTTGAAGCTCATTTGCCACTGTTTTGCCCACTCCCCCAGTGTCAAGAGATCTCTCTGGAGATCTTCACAATCTCTCACAGTTTTCACTACCCTGTATAATTTAGTGTCGTCAGCAAATTTGGCTACCTTGCTTTTTACTCCTACCTCTAGATCATTTATGAAGAGGTTGAAAAGCAGGGGTCCCAGTACTGAACCTTGGGGGACCCCACTCTTTACTTCCCTCCACTTGGAGAAGTGTCCATTTAGTGCTACCCTCTGTTTCCTGTCCCTTAGCCAGTTGCTGATCCAGGACAAGACCTGTCCCTTTATTCCATGACTGGTAAGTTTATTCAAGAGCCTTTGGTGTGGGACCTTGTCAAAAGCCTTCTGAAAGTCCAGATAAACAATGTCAACTGGATCCCCCTTATCCACATGCTTGTTGACACTCTCAAAAAATTCCAACAAATTTGTGAGGCATGATTTGCCCTTGTAAAAGCCATGTTGGCTCTCCTTTAGCAGCGCCTTCTCTTCTATGTACCTATTAATTCTATCTTTTAGGATGGTTTCCATCACTTTACCTGGGACACATGTCAAACTGACAGGTCAGTAATTTCCTGGATCACCCCTGGATCCTTTTTTGAAAATTGGTGTGACATTCGCTACCTTCCAGTCATCAGGCACAAAGCCTGATTTGAGGGAAATATTATATATTTTGGCTAGGAGATCAGCAATTTCATCTTTAAGTTCCCTGAGAACTCGTGGATGGATGCCATCTGGTCCTGGTGATTTGTTAGTGTTTAGCTTAACAAGACATGCAAGGACCTCCTCCCTGGTTATTTCTATCTTGCTTAAGCCTACGAAGATAGGCTATGTTTTGGGCATGTGGTCACTGTCTTCTTCAGTGAATACTGAAGCAAAGAATTCATTGAGTCTCTCTGTAATCTCTGTTTCCTCTTTAATTACCCCTTGCCTTCCATTGTCATCTAATGGTCCAAAGGCCTTCCTAGTTGGGTTCTTACTTCTAATGTACTTAAAGAAGTCTTTGTTATTTCTCTGAGTATTTTTAGCTATACGCTCCTCAAAGTCTTGCTTTGCTTTCCTGATTGTTGCCTTGCATTTGTTCTGCCAGAATTTATGTTTCTGCCTGCTGTCCTCATTTGGACAAGCCTTCCATCTTCTAAATGAGCTTTTCTTGCTCTTGATCACTTCCCGAACAGCTCCTGTAAGCCACATCGGAGTCCTCTTGGACCTGGCAGTGCCCTTTTTCCTTTTGGGTATGCATTCCAATTGGGCCTCTGTTATTGTTTTGTGAACAAAGGAGCAGGCTAGGTGATACAGGATGCTTAGCACCACAGAGTGGAGGAAGGGGAGGGACAGGAAAGGGGGAGGGGAAATGCAATGTTGCAAGGAGCAATACTGCATAGGGACATGGAATGTGAGATCAATGAACCAAGGTAAACTGGAAGTGGTTAAAAATGAGATGGAAAGAATAAGCATTGACATCTTGGGCATCAGTGAGCTAAAATGGACAGGGATGGGTGAATTCAGCTCTGGAAACCATCATATCTACTATTGTGGACAAGAAAACCTTAGAAGAAATGGAGTAGCCATAATTGTCAATAAGAGAGTAAGAAAAGCAGTAATGGGATATAACCTCAAAAATGACAGAATGATGTCAGTCAGAATTCAAGGCAAACCTTTCAATATCACTGTAATCCAAGTCTATGCACCAACCACTAGTGCAGATGAAGCCACAGTGGACCAGTTCTATGAGGACCTAGAACACCTCATAGAACAGACACCAAGAAATGATGTCCAAATTATATTAGGAGACTGGAATGCCAAAGTAGGCAATCAAAAAGTGGAGGGAATAACAGGCAAGTTCGGTCTTGGAGTACAGAATGAAGCAGGGCAAAGATTGATAGAGTTCTGCCAAGAGAACGCACTGGTCATAGCAAACACTCTCTTCCAGCAACACAAGAGGCAACTTTACACATGGACATCACCAGATGGCCAACACCGAAACCAAATTGACTACATACTCTGCAGCCAAAGATGGAGAACCTCCATACAATCAGCAAAAACAAGACCTGGAGCAGACTGTGGCTCAGATCACAACCTACTGATCGCAAAATTCAGGTTAAGACTAAAGAAAATAGGGAAAACAAGGAGACCAGACAGATATCACCTAGACAGCATCCCTAAAGAATACACGGTGGAGGTGATGAACAGATATAATGGCCTGGACGCAATAAACAGAGTGCCAGAAGAATTATGGACAGAGATAAAGGACATCATGCAGGAAGCAGCAAAGAAAACCATACCAAAAGAAAAGAAGCGTAAGAAAGCAAAATGGTTGTCTGATGAGGCTCCTAAAATAGCAGAGGAAAGAAGGAATGCAAAAGTCAAAAGAGAAAGGAAAAAATACAATCTTCTGAACACAGAATTTCAAAGAAAAGCAAGGAGAGATAAGGAAAACTACCTAAAAGAACAGTGCAAAGAAATGGAGGAAAACAACAAAAGAGGCAGGACTAGAGATCTCTTCAGAAAAATCGGGGAAATAAAGGGAACATTTAAAGCAAAAATGACCATGATAAGGGACAAAGACGGAAAAGAGCTAGCTGATGCAGAAGAGATAAAGAAAAGATGGAAAGAGTACACAGAGGAACTCTACAAAAAGGACCTCAACACTCCTGATAACCACAATGATGAAAAAACTGAACTCGAGCCAGACATCCTGGAGAGCGAAGTTATAAAGGCCCTAAAGAGCACTGCAAACAACAAAGCTAGTGGATATGATGGTATCCCAGTTGAATTTTTCAAAGCTCTAAAAGATGATGGTGTCAAATTACTGCATTCAATATGCCAGCAAATCTGGAAAACAAAACAGTGGCCACAGGATTGGAAAAGATCAGTATACGTCCCAATCCCAAAAAAGGGCAACGCCAAAGAATGCTCAAATTACCGAACAATTGCACTCATCCCACACGCCAGCAAGGTGATGCTCAAGATAATACAGGACAGACTTCAGCAGCATGTGGAGAGAGAACTACCAGAGGTGCAGGCCGGTTTCAGAAGAGGCAGGGGGACTAGAGACCACATTGCCAACATACGTTGGATCATGGAGAAAAGAAAGGAATATCAGAAACAAGTTTACTTTTGTTTCATTGATTACACTAAGGCATTTGACTGTGTGGACCACAACAAGATGTGGCAAGTAATTAAAGAGATGGGAATACCAGAGCACCTCATATGCCTCCTGAGAAATCTGTACATGAACCAAGAAGCAACAGTCAGGACAGAACACGGAATGACAGAGTGGTTTGGAATAGGAAAAGGAGTAAGACAAGGCTGCATTTTATCACCCTGCTTATTCAATCTATACACAGAGCACATAATGCGCAATGCAGGGATGGAGGAATCACAATATGGGATTAAAATTGCTGGGAGAAACATAAACAATCTGAGATATGCAGACGATACCACCCTAATGGCAGAAAGTGAGGAAGACCTAAAGAACCTCTTGATTGGGCTGAAGGAGGAGAGTGCAAAAGCTGGTTTGAGACTCAATATCAAGAAAACCAAGATAATGGCAACAGGTCCGATCAGTTCCTGGAAAATAGATGGGGAAGAAGTAGAAGCAGTGACAGATTTTACTTTTCTGGGATCAAAGATCACGGCAGATGGGGATTGCAGCCATGAAATAAAAAGGCGACTGATTCTTGGGAGACAAGCCATGAGAAACCTGGGGAACATAGTGAAAAGCAGAGACATCACATTGCAAACAAATATTAGTATAGTCAAAGCAATGGTATTCCCAGTGGTAATGTACGGATGCGAGAGCTGGACAATAAGGAAAGCTGAACGCAGAAGAATAGACGCCTTTGAAATGTGGTGTTGGAGGAGAGTTTTGAGAGTACCCTGGACAGCGAGGAGAACAAATAGGTCATTCTTAGAAGAAATCAACACTGACTGCTCATTGGAAGGGCTAATAGTAAAGACGAAGCTAAAGTACTTTGGACATCAAATGAGAAGGGAGGATTCACTTGAGAAGGCCTTGATGTTGGGAAAGGTGGAGGGCAAAAGAAGAAGGGGGAGGCCAAAGATGAGATGGCTAGATGGTATTGTAGACACAATGGGCACAGAACTGGGAGTGCTGAGGGGGATGGTGGAGGACAGAGGCGCCTGGAGAACAATGGTCCATAGGGTCGCAAAGGCTCGGAACTGACTGTGCGACTGAACAACATCAAACAACCTCCATGCCTCTTGGAGTGTTTGGACTCTCTCAATTTTCCCTTTCAGTTTCTTTTTTACTAGTTTACTCATTTTTGGGAAATTTCCTTTTTGAAAATTTAAGGTCTCTGTGTTAGATTTTATCAGTGACTTGCGGTCTATGATCAAGTTAAACATAATTGAGTTGTGGTCACTGTTCCCTATTGGATCAGTCACATTAACATCTTGAGTATTACTCAGGATCAAGTCAAGGATTCTTGTACCTCTAGTTGGGTCTTCAACCATCTGTCCCAGGGAACAATCATTGAGCATATCTAGGAACTTTATCTCTTTATCATGTGCTGAACAGCAGTTCACCCAGTCTATGTGAGGGTAATTGAAGTCCCCCCATTATAACCAGGCTTCCCTTCTTGGATGCCTCCTTTACAACATTCTCCAACTGCCAGTCTCCCTCAAGAGTTTGGGTCAGAGGCCGATAGTATATGCCTACTGTTAGACCATTCTTGTGGCCTGGTACTCTTACCCACAGAGTTTCTAATGGTGACTCTAAATCACCTAGATATTCCAATTCATACGATTTTATCACTTCTTTGACATACAAGGCTACACCACCTCCTGTTTGCCCCTTCCTATCCTTCCTGTACAGTTTGTAGCCTGGGATAACTGTATCCCATTGGTTATCATCCGTCCACCAGGTTTCAGTGATACCAATAATATCAATATTTTTATCTATTGCTAAGTATTCCAGCTCCCCTATTTTGTTCCGGAGGCTTCTGGCATTTGTATACAAGCATTTATATATGCTTTCCTGATACAGTCTTTTGAGTCCAGTTGCATTGTTAGACTGCCTCTTGCATCCTTCTGCTAGAGTGCTGGTGACTAGCTCCTTGCTCTGCTCAGTAATTTTTGCATCCTCCTCACTACTCAAGTACACACTTTCCCGAACCGGATGCTGCCCAGCTCCTGTCGGCTTTCCCCCAGTTATCAGTTTAAAAGCTGCTCTGCAGCCTTTTTGATGTTGAGTGCCAGCAATCTGGTCCCATCATGGTTTAAATGCAACCCATCCCTCCTGAACAGATTTGGCTTGTCCCAAAATGTTCTCCAGTTCCTGACAAATCTGAAGCCCTCCTCTCGACACCACCGCCTCATCCACGCATTGAGGCTTCTGAGCTCTGCCTGCCTGGTAGGTCTTGCGCGAGGGACAGGCAGCACTTCTGAAAATGCTACCTTGGAAGTCCGGGACTTCAATCTTCTTCCTAACAACCTAAATTTGGCTTCCAGGACAGACCGCTTGGCCTTCCCAACATCATTGGTACCAATGTGTACCATGACAACTGGCTCGTTCCCAGTTCTCTCTAACAATCTATCTAGATTTCTTGTGATGTCTGCAACTTTTGCACCTGGCAGGCAAGTCACCATACGGTTATCATGTGCATCACAAATCCATTTCTCTGTATTTCTAATTATTGAATCGCCTAGTACAAGGAGCCTCTCTCTTGCAATCTGTTCATCTACATGCACCTCATCAACCATATTAAGGGAGAGAACCTCAGTTTGTTCCTGTTGTTCATCTTCCTGGATCTCATCATTTTTTATGTTTACCTACCCATCAAGTTAAACACCATTCATGTATTTGCTGCTCTATGTCAAGATGAATAAAAGCAGCAAATATTGTCAACTATTGTCCTAGATTCCTCTATAATACCAGAATTTACAAATCATCACCTTATGTTTGAAACCTTGACAGCATCACAGATTCTAAAATGAAAGAAGAAAAGATCAAGTTCAGCTGGTACCATGCTTCACCAAAGAAAAGTAAGGTCATTTGTATAAATGAGAAAAAAGAAGAGAGATCTCCATCCTCTGACTCTGGCAAATCTGTATCTGAAATATGAAGCTAAGGGAAGTGTGGCGCCAATATGGCCACCGCGCTCTTTGCGGGCTCCCCCACTCCCGGACGCAGGCATCCGGGTCCTTAGGGGGCGTGGCCACCCCTACATAAAAGGGGTGGCCACGAGGCGGCTTGCTGCCATTTTTAGAGAGCAACGGAGCGGAGAAGTTTGCTCCGCCACTCTTTTTGCTTTTTTGCCACCTTTGCCATGACTAGAGACCGTCGGAGCGGGGGAATTCGCTCCGCCGGTCTGTTTTTGTGTCCCACTTCGGGACACCACCTTTGGGTGGCCATGGCCCCCAAAAAGAAGAGTGCAGTGGCCGCGCGTCCACACGCAAGGGGATGGGCTCGCCCGACCCCCCACCCTGTCCCTCCTGGTGTCCCCTCGGGCTGGAGGGCTCGTGCGGGATCGCCAAGAGGGATTGGCGCTGGGTTTTCCCCCCCACTGACACCAATGAGGGCAACCAGGCTCCTGCCCCCCCACCCAGTCGGAGGACTCGTGTGGGGGCTGTGCGGGCGCCCCCCCCGGGGCTTCAGCCCCCATGGACTTCGGGGGCCCCAGCCTGGACCCAGGATCAGCGCAGGGGCCCAGCATGGGGCAGGGGGCCCCAACGTGGCCCAGCACGGGATCGCGCCCCGCCCTGGCCCCTGCACCCCATTGGCCAGATTATCTGGCCTGGCCCTACTGCAGCCGGGGGCTGGCACGTGGCTTTGCCTTACCACCCACGGTTGGCCTTGGGCTGGGGCATGGCCCACTGCCCATCGCCAGACAGGGACTGCCCGGTGGGCCACCTGGCCCATCCGACCCACATTATTTCGGTGGGTCAGACATGGTTGATTTGCTTCTGGCACGCATAGCGGCCCTAGAAGCCTCGATGGGGATTGCTCCATCACCTCAGGACCTTGGGGCTGGGCCACGTCCAGCCTCTGGCTCTTTGCCTGTTAGAGCTGCTTGAGCTGCTTGAGGCCATCAGGCCCATGCGTGGTGGTGCTCTGCAGCTCCCTGTGTGGCCGCTCCGGTGGGGCATCCCACCGAAGCCCGGTGCGACCTGGCCTAGACCTCTGACGGCTCAGAGCTCGAATTCTGTCGCGAGCTCCGACGCCCACCAGAGGCCGGAACCCCCGGTGGGGGTGGCCCAGGGGGGTGCCACAAGTAAGTGAGTATGGTGGTCAAATTAGCACACCATTTACACTACCACATTCTACCATGGGGGTACAGTGGCCCTGGCCTCAGCAGGCTACTTCGGCGTTGCAGAATACTGCCCCGCCCCCTCTTGCCACTTGGGGCCCTCCCTATTCACAGGGTTTGCCGGGGATGGTCGCCCCATCTGTACCAGCTCCATTTTCTATTGGGCCATATGGCCCATTCTCCACTCCCCCACTTCGCTCCGTTCCGACCCCGGCTATGCCAACAGCCGGCTACTCACTTCCTCTGGGTGACCACTTGTCCCAAGCCACCAGGGAGAAGATATGGTGTGGGGGGGTATGTCAATATCTTCACCCTCCTTAACCAGGAACCAACCAAGGAGGAAAAGGAGGGGCAAGATGACAGGGACAAGGAATTGTCCCATCGTCGCAAGACCCCTCGTATGTGGGCTGACTGGCTGCCAGCCTACTTGATCTATATGGCTGTTTATCTCAGGGCTCGTCCTGATTTGGCTATTCCGATGGTGCAGTATCTGGACAACATTTACCGTGCTGTCGTGGATTTCCCTGGCCCGTCATGGTTAGCCTATGATGAGGAATTCAGAATGAGAACCGCCCTTCACCCTGAGATGAAGTGGGACGAGCCCTGCCAGCAATTGTGGCTCCTTTATATGACCCCTACACAGCCAGCACCGGGTGACCGGTACCACTGCGGCCATGCGGTTCAGCGGCCCACCACTACACAGGCTCCCCGCCAGCTGGCGGGGCAGGGGGTTCCAGCCCGCCTGCTGTGTTGGAGTTACTCCTCTAATGGAGTGTGCACCAGGCGGCAATGCAAATTTAAGCATGAGTGCCCTTCCTGTGACGGACCGCATGCTGCTTCCGCGTGCCCGCGGGCCGGTGGGTCATGGGGCAGGGGGAGGGGATACCAGGGGTCGGCTAGAGTTGCATCTGATGCCGCTACACATCCCCTCCCCAATTAACCTCAGCATGCTAGAAAGGTGGTTGCGCATCTATCCTAGGAAGGATGACGCGGTCTACCTGTTAGAGGGTTTTACTTATGGCTTTCGCATCCCATTCAGGGGTGTTCGCACACCCCAGGATGCCCCAAATTTACAGTCCCTCAGGGGTAAGGAGGGCATTGTTGCGGAAAAGATAGGCAAAGAATTGAGGGAGGGTAGGGTTGCTGGCCCATTTGATATGCCCCCATACTCAAATTTAAAAGTCTCTCCTCTCGGCTTAGTGCCTAAAAAATCATTAGGTGAATTTCGCTTGATTCACCATCTTTCCTACCCTGTGGGCTCCTCGGTCAATGCTGCTATACCAGATGACCTTTGCTCAGTCCACTATACGTCCTTTGACCAAGCCTTGCAGATGGTCTGCTCATGCGGTCATGGGGCGCTACTGGCAAAATGCGATATTAAATCGGCATTCTGATTATTGCCAGTACACCCCGATGACTTTGAGCTTTTGGGTTTTTCTTTTCAGGGCAAGTTTTATGTGGACAAAGCCATGCCCTTTGGCTGCTCCATTTCATGCTCGGCCTTTGAACGCTTTAGCACCTTTCTCCATTGGGCTTTTGTTCAAAGGTCGGGATCTCGGGCCGTTGCACACTACCTTGATGATTTTTTGTTCGGGGGTGAACGTGACTCGGGCACATGTGGACAGCTGCTTGCTGCGTTTCAGGGGCTCATGGCGGAGCTTGGTGTTCCCCTGGCCCCTGAAAAGACTGAAGGCCCAGCCACCACCCTCACCTTTCTAGGCATAGACATTGACACCGTCGCACAAACATCCAGGTTACCAACTGAGAAGGTGACTCGGATCTCAGACGCGATTTTGGCTATACTAGCCAAATGCAAGGTGTCTCTTCGCGAGTTGCAGGTGCTTCACAGCCACCTCAACTTTTCCTGTAGGGTGGTAACCCGGGTAGGGCTTTTGCCAGGCGTCTTTGTGATGCTATGGTGGGTCTTTCCAAAAAGCATCACAGGGTCCGACTTACGAGGGGTTTGCAGGCCGACCTATCGGTCTGGCTCATGTTCCTGCAGGGCTTCAATGGAATTTCCTTTTGGCAGGCCAAGCAAATTGCTACCCCCCACTTTCAAGTACAGTTGGATGCCTCGGGTTCTCTTGGATATGGGATTTATTTTAATGGCAGGTGGGCCTATGGCAGGTGGCCCCAGGAATGGCAAGGTACTGAGCACCTACGCGATCTCACGTTCCTTGAGTTTTTTCCGATTCTGGGTGCGCTCATGCTCTGGGGGGACATGTGGGCTAATTCCGTAGTTCACTTTTGGTGTGATAATGCGGCCGTAGTGCATATTGTTGATGCCCAAACATCCAGGTCCCCCAGAGTCATGGCCTTGGTTAGACAGTTTGTCCTCAGGTCCCTGTGCCTTAATGTGCTTTTCAGGGCAAGACATGTGCCAGGCATTAACAACGATATTACCGATGCTTTATCCCGCCGGCAGATCTCCCGGTTCCGTGCCTTGGCACCAGATGCAGAGGAACTTCCCTCTCCACTACCGAGCGAGATGTGGACCTTTGGCGAGGAGAAGTGAACCGGGCGATCGGCATGTCTTTGGCCCCGCGCACGCGTAAGGCGTATCTGCACATGTTCCTCCAATTTAGGGCTTTCTGTAGGGAGGTGCAATTGCCTGACATGTGGCCGATCCCGGTTGAACATGTTTTGCAGTATATGGTGCACCTTCATGATCAAGGTCTAGCCCCATGCACCATTGCCACCAGGCTTTCTGCTTTGGCATTTATGGCTAAGGCACGGGGTTATGCAGATCACATGAGCGACTTCCGAATACGCCATGTCTTGGAGGGGTGGACACGTGAACGCGGCCACTGCCCGGACACACGTCAGCCTGTTTCCCCTTTTCTGCTGGCAAGCCTTGCCAGAGGTTGGCATAGCCTTTGCTGTGATTGGTATGAGGAGTCTCTTTTCCATGCAGCTACAACCGTGGCTTTCTTTGGGGCTCTTAGAATCAGTGAGCTGGTCCCACTTTCCAAAAGGGACATGTCCCGTAGGGCACTGGAACTGGAGGATGTTTCTCTCAACCAGGAATGGGCTCAGTTGAGGATTCGCTCCTCAAAGGCCGATCAGCAAGGGAAGGGTAGTAGCATGATGCTTCTACAGTGTACATTTGCTGATATCTGTCCGGTTGGTGCCCTACATGCATTTGTGGCAGCGCGTGGTTCACGCCCTGGCCTGTTGTTTTGTCACCAGGATGGGTCCCCACTTACCAAATTTCAATTTTGGAGGGTTACCGGTAAGGCACTTCGCAGTTTGGTGGTCCCTGGGGTGTGTTACGGTAACCACTCATTTCGGATTGGCGCCGCATCAACCCGCCGTTGATGCGGCGCCAATCCGAAATGAGTGGTTACCGTAACACACCCCAGGGACCACCAAACTGCATTCGGGTAGTCAGAGGCTGTCGGATGGGCAGGTGGGGAACTGTGCATTTCGCTCTGTATGTTCGTCCTCTCACCGTATGAGTGCCTTCCCTGCCCTCACTTTCTTTTCTTTTCTTTTATTGCAGACCCTGTGTGTTTACGCACACCGGTGGCAGTCTGGCTGGTGGGCCACAGTTACGTGCACTGGGCGGCACAGTATGCGGCTTCGTCGGAATGGGGACCCTATCTCGGGCTACGTGCAACCGTGCGTATGCAGTGGTATGGTGTGCACAGCATGAGGTGACAGGAACTGTTACCATTCCTGATGTCCATTAGGGACGCCGGACCTCCAGATATTTTAATTCTGCATCTTGGAGGCAACGATCTGGCACAGATCACCGGCCTTGCATTAAAGACATCCGTGCGCAGTGACCTGGCGGTTCTCCATCACTTATGGCCGCACACGCGGTTGCTATGGTCAGACATCATACCGAGACACCATTATAGGGGAGGACTTGATCCCCGTGGTTTGGACCATGCCCAGCGGTCAGTGAACAGGGCTGTTGCCCGGTTCCTTATTGAGAATGGTTTGGGGACAGCCATTCGGCATCCGGGGATAGGGTTACAGGACTATAGCCTGTATTCTGGATATGGGGTTCACCTGTCAGCAAGAGGTTTGGACCTCTTTTTGGATGACGTGCAAGCGGGCCTGGTGACCGAAATGACGGTCAGGGGCGGGCGGTGAGCCATCATGGATGCCTCCCCGTGTGGTGGGTAGCACTGGTAAGGTAAACTTGATGACCCATAGATATCCGGCAGGTTCGCAATTAATTTGCCAACACGAGGATAGGTACAGGGGAAACAGGCTTGGCCGGTCAAGGGTGCACCATGAACAGGGTGATGCTAAGAGCTAGACAGCCTGCATCACCTTGATATTTTACCGGATACACGTCAGAGGGTGGGGTCAACAGATAGCATATTGACTTTGGTCAACAATTTGTTTGTGTTAAGAAACAAATTGATAGAAATTGATACATGATAGCCAATTGCCATTGGCAATTCTGGGTGGGACCTTACCAGTGCTACTGCGGCCTGCTTGCCTTAAATATTTACAATTGGATGAAACACCAATTGAAAGTTACAATTCGGACTAGGGCATTATTCAATAAAAGTGGCCCAATGCTTTAAATCCAATACCGGTGTATGTGTCTTTATTTGGGGGGGGGTGCGCCTGCAAAGCTATCTCTTGCATATACACCTGCAATCAGTTCAAGGGCCAGTTCCCATATAAATATGATTGAACACCTGGATGAATAAACCTCCTGCAATTTGATCACCTGGATGAATAAATCTCTGGCAATTCATCCCCCACCAACAGAAGTTTCAACACAGCACTTTATGGTTTTCCATATTTTTCAAAGCAATAGATACATAGAGAACGTATATACAGGTAGAACGTGGTGAAAACCAATCCTGACAATTTCCTTTGGTTTTGAGTGAGAAGTGGTTAACTAATGAAAGTCAGTTTCTGAGATTTTCCTATTCTCAGTGTTTCTCTTTGAATGATAGCGAGCACAAGAAGACATCCTATAGATCATTTTGGCATTGGTGCCATCAAGTTTCAGGCTAGCCTTTGCTACATAAAGCTTGGCATCTTTTTTCCTCCTGGCAATGTAGACACAATATTACACAGGCCTGAATACACATTCTGGTCTGTTTAGAAGACAACATGTAGACTGTAGGTCATATCAGAAGCTGTGAAATACAGAAGGTGTAAGGCAGGGATTCCCAAACTTTTTGTGTTGTGGGCCGGTCACATGGTTGAGCAGGCCGGTCATGTGGTTCCTCCCACTGTAAAATGCATCTGCATATATATAATGTAATATATATTTTTACCTATAAGGAGGGACGTTAACCGTTGGAATCCTGTAAACATGCCCGCACCTGTCCATACTATCCCGTACCGAGCCCTGTACATTTGCCTTTTCACTGACCGACCATCACCGCAAGGGTCCGGCAGCCACCAGTGGGGCAGCTGCCCCACAAACACGGACACAAATAAAATCAAACTACAATTTTCAGCGTCCTCCGTGCCGTGATCACTTCCGCCAATCAGGCTGAAGGGTGCAAGCGTGTAGAATGTTGAAAAAGCTGGCGCACAAAAAATAAAATAAAATAATGCCTCATGCAATGGGAATGCAGGGGACCCGGCAGAGAGGGGATTCCCCTTCCACACACACACGCCCCATATTAAAGAGAAGAAACCAAGCGGTTACTTCTCTTTAAAAACAGAGGTGGGGGGGATCCCCCTCTCCGATGGCTCTCCTGGGTCCGGAAGGGTGGGGGAGACAGACCCCTTTTCTCAACCCAACCCTCCCAAACCCAAGGAAGCCAGCGGAGAGGGGGATCACAACCCCCCCTGATATTAAAGAGGAATCCCCAATTGAGATTTCCCTTTTAATATCAGATGGTAGCCTGGATTCGATCCCCTCTCCTGGGTCCCCTGAGTCTGGAAGGTTTGGGGAGACAAAAGGGGTCTGTCCCCCAAAGCCTTCCAGAGCCAGGGGAGATGGCAGAGAGGGGATCCCCACCCTAGGACATCAAAAAACACAAAAACAAACAAACAAAAACATTCAAAAATACACAAAAACAAACAAAAATAACACCAAAAAAAGTAAACAACAACAAACATTTCCAAACACACCCAGCACCCAGCCAAACACCACAAAATCCAACCACCACCACCACCCCAATAAAGAAAAACAGCCAACTCACCACCAGACGACCTCACACAACAACTACTGGAAAAGAAATGAATAAAGAAAGAGACTACTTACTGGAAGAAGCTCCACCCACAGGCCACGAGAGAAAAAACAGTCAAAATACAAGATAACCCCTACCAGCAGCACTTGCTGCCCACAATAATAAAAAAAAATCAAAAAGACACAATAGCCCCACACAAAAGGCCTCAAGAGTTTTTCGAAAAAGTATATCATCCTTTATTCTTTTTTTCATCCACAAAACCAAAACACCAAACAAAACTCATCACAGTTTATAACAGGCCATCAAAAATTTTTTGTATAAATAACAATTTTAAAAATTTCAATTATAGACTAACCACTTCTTTACAAACATTAACAACAACAACAACAAAAACTTTCCAACACCATTTAAAACAGCCCGGCAATGCCGGGCAACCTTTGCTAGTCAACCTATAAAACCAAGGGTTAACCATTGGAACTTGCTATAGGTTCCTATGGCTGGCCCTACTTGCCTGCACTCACCCTTTGGAAACACGGGCGAACTGGGTCCGCAGGTCAATGAAGGATTGAGTAAAGCGGCAGTGGGGCAACAGCCCCACAAATGTGAAAAAGGGAAACAACTTCATTTCCCAACGTTCTTTGCGCCTCGCTGCACCACAGCCAATCAGGCTGAGAGGCGGGAGCATAAAGAAGGTGGGGAAACATGGCACGGCCAATCAAAAACGAGCCGCACGATAAAAAAAGAAGCACAAAGGGAAAGCACAAATGAAAAAATACAATCCCCAGTGTCCTGCGCACCGTGAGCACGCAGAACTCTTAGAAAGCCGGCGTGTCTCAGGGAAGCCAGCCCCCGGTAAGTAAAGCCCCCCCGCCGCTGGGCTTCCTAACCGCAGGCCACAAGGCAGCCCACGGTAAGGGAAGCCCCCCCCCCCCCCCGCTGGGCTTCCTTACCTCGAGCCAGCCAAGGAAGCCAACCCCTCTCTCTCTCTCACACACACACACTCACAGCTTCTCTTTCTCTCTCTCTCTCTCTCACACACACAGCTTCTCTTTCTCTCTCTCACACACACAACTTCTCTCTCTCTGTCATACAGCTTCTCTTTCTCTCTCTCTCTCACACACAGCTTCTCTCTCTCACACACAGCTTCTATTTCTCTCTCTCACACACAGCTTCTCTTTCTCTCTCACACACACAGCTTCTCTCTCTCACACACACACAGCTTCTCTCTCTCTCTCACACACACACACAGCTTCTCTCTCTCCCTCTCACAGCTTCTCTCTCTCTCACACACACACAGCTTCTCTTTCTCTCTCTCTCTCACACACAGCTTCTCTTTCTCTCTCTCTCACACACACAGCTTTTCTTTCTCTCTCTCACACACAGCTTCTCTCTCTCTCTCACACACACACACAGCTTCTCTTTCTCTCTCTCTCTCTCTCACACACACACAGCTTCTCTTTTTCTCTCTCTCTCTCACACACACAGCTTCTCTCTCACACACACAGCTTCTCTTTCTCTCTCTCACACACACAGCTTCTCTTTCTCTCTTTCTCTCTCTCACACACACAGCTTCACTTTCTCTCTCTCACACACACACACAGCTTCTCTTTCTCTCTCTCTCTCTCACACACAGCTTCTCTCTCTCACACACACACAGACACACAGCTTCTCTTTCTCTCTCTCCCCCTCACACACACACACACATCTTCTCTCTCTCTCTCTCTCTCTCTCTCTCTCTCATTATTTGGTAAAATAAAAAAGGAAAAAATTATATCATCCTTTGTTCTTTTTTAAAAAAATAAAAAAAAATAAAACCAACACAACTGATCACAGTTTATAACAGCCTGGCAACGCCATCCTCCTCAGACCACACAACTCCGTACCCATTGTATCTATAATGCCATCTAGCCATCTCATCCTTGGCTGTCCCCTTTTTCTTTTGCCCACCACCTTCCCCAGCATTAAGGCCTTCTCAAGTGAATCCTCTCTTCTCATTTGATGTCCAAAATACTTCAGCTTTATCTTTACTATTTGACCTTATAATGAGCACACAGGGCTAATCTCTTCTACTATTGACCTATTTGTTCTTCTCGCTGTCCAAGGGACTCTCAAAACTCTCCTCCAGCACCACATCTCAAAGGCATCTATTTTTCTTCGCTCAGCACTTATAATCACAAAATATCAAGTTACAAAACGTACTTCAAAAACAATACGTGGTAAAGCCATAAATGCACCCGCAGCTGTCATAAACGAGTCGTAGATATATAAACTATATATTTTGAATCTTTGTTAGCCACCCAGAGTCGCTTTGCGAGTGGGACATCATCATCATCATCATCATCATCATCATCATCATCATCATCATCATCATCATCATCATCATCATCATAATCATAATAATAATAATAATAATAATAATAATAATAATAATAATAATAATAATAATAATAATAATAATAATAATAATAATAATGGGTTGAGGACATCTTTATTGTCAATCGACAAGGGGCTGACACATACTGAATATATGTCATGACAATGTGATTAAGCACACAACTAGCATATCCTTGTTTAAATGCACCCACATGGATGGTTTCTTTTCTACACTAGAGTCAGTGTTAGGATCCTGCTTCATGTAATTAATGTAACACTTGTTTTGACCCTAAGAAGCTGAAACCACAAAGCAGTTCTATGGAAGACATTGTAAATATTTTTAAACAAATAGCTTCTGTTAACATGAAATAGTCTTTTGCTCCTAATTTTCGCATCCTTTATAGGATGTATCCTCACCTTTGAGTGCTCCTATGGACTAATGCTGCCTTATTCAAATAATGATTACTGTTGGCTTCTCTGCTATGCGACAACAAGCTATGTTTTAAACTGGTTCCTTAATAACCAGTTTTAATTTCTTCACAGACTACTTGTAAAAATAATATTGTAGGCTGTACATTCCAATAATGTGTGTTCATCAGGCCTTTTTTCTGTTTTGGAAGATTTAAGTTTTGTAATTTTGTCTAAAAATTCCATGAGTTATATGAAAAGTAACAATTTATATGAGAGAAGATTCTTCTTGAAAATCAATTCAGCAGCATGAAGTAATGCATTTGCCATGTGGGAATATTAATAGGAAAGAAAAATGACAAAGATGTATAAGAAATTAAACTAGATCCCAGGAGGGTAGATATCTGTGAACATTGCAATGAATACTGTAAAACTTATAGCCCACCATTTTGCCTACAGAAGGAAAACACATGCAGAAAATTATTTTCCAGTCTTACTCCTTTGATTTGATTCATCTGAGACACAGTTTAGGCCCTTTGCAAAGTGAAGGAAAATTCTATTGTTTGCAGTTAGGACACAAAGCAATATTGTACATCTGCACCAGACATAATTTGAGCTAACATGTCAGGGGTACCCAAACATTTTGGGCTATGGGCTGGTCACTATGGGCCAGTCACATGGTTCCTCCCACCAGAAGCGGAAGTAAAATGCGCCTTGCCATTTGTTTTGCAACAGATTATTTGCAACAGGATGAGATAGATTTTAGGTTGCCATTTTTTCTGCTTAAACCAGGGGTGCGCAAACTACGGCCTGTGGGCCAGATCCAGCCAACAACGCCAATTCGTCTGGCCCATGCAACCCTCGTCTCACCCAGAAGCAGAAGTGAAACACACGTTATACTTCCACTTTCGGGTACAACGAGGGTGGTGTGGGCCAGATGAATTGGCATCGGGGCCCAGATCCAGCCCACGGGCCATAGTTTGTGAACTCCTGACTTACATTTTGCAGGTAAAGTAAGGGAATAGGATCCATCTCACTCTTTTGTTTGTCTTGCAAAATAGATTTCATAAATGCGATAGTCAGGTTAATGCCTTCTGGTTTAAGGAGGGATGTGGTTTCTGAGGGAAGCAGGGGAGATGAAGGGAACAAGGGAGCCGCCACTGGATTTGATAATCTGCAACACAGTTAAGTCCCTTTGCAAAGTGAAGGAAAAGGGAAGGAGATGCAGCTGCGCAGCTGCCACTACTGGACCCTCCCTTGGCCAGCCTGGCTGATGGAAGGAGATGCAGCTGTGTGGCCCAGTGGGCTGACCATAAAACGCTGCTGCTGCCACCACCACCACCACCAGACTCTCCCTTGGCCAGCCTGGCTGAGGAAAGGAGATGCAGCTGCACAGACTGGCCGGCCAGCCATAAAAACACCGCCAATGCTGCCAACACCACCGAACTATTCCTCGGCCAGCCCAGCTGAGGGAAAGTCATGTAGCTGTGCAGCCCCACCGGCTGGCCATAAAAACGCCAACGCCGCCAATGCCGCCAATGCCGCCACCACCCGATTCTCCCTCGGCCAGCCTGGCTGAATGAAGGAGATACAGCTGCGTGGCCCGCCCGCCCGGCCATAAGAATGCTGCCACCGCCAGACTCTCCCTTGGCCAGCCCAGCTGAGGGAAGGAGATGCAGCTGCACGGCCCAGCTGACTGGTCATAAAAACGCTGCCGCTGCCACCACCACCACCGGACTCTCCCTCGGACATAGTTGGTGGGGTTGAGTTTACGATGTTTTTTTCGTGTATTGTTTTTGGAAGTGTTTTTGTATCATAATAATTCGATATTTTGTAATTGTAATTGGGATATTTTTGAAATGTTTTGAAATATTTTTTTGTATTATGATAATGTGGTACCTTGTAATTGTGATATTTTGTATCTTTGTTAGCCGCCCAGAGATGCTTTGCGAGTGGGGTGGCATATAATAATAATAATAATAATAATAATAATAATAATAATAATAATAATAATAATAATAATAATAATAATAATAATAATAATAATAATAATAATAATAATGGGGAGAAAGAGAGATGGCAGCAAGGGAGGGAGCTCCAACCTGAGCCTTACTTCAAATAGCCTGAATACCATAGGCAACAAATCTCCTCAGTTGTACATTTATTTTTTATTTGTTTGTTTAGATTTATATTGCTGCCCACTTGCCGTGGCGACTCAGGGCGGCTTACAATCAGCAAAACAACACAGTACAAAATCAAAAAATCAATACATTTTCCAAAATAAGTAATAGGTTTCTCTCTCCCCTCCAGCCGTTGGTGGGGGCTTCTACTGCTGAATGCCAGACTGGCAAATGAGAAAACAGTTACCATCCAGGACTTGAACCTGATTAGCACACCAGTTGGCCTGTACAGTATTTCAGAGACCTTGCTAGATGGGGGAGCAATTTGTTCACATAGGTGGAGCAATTTATTCACCTGAGTTTTCTGAATCATCATCGGCTGCTACTTGTATCTGAGTATATTTTGGTATCCGAGTATACAATGGCATTTGTATATTCATATCTGAGTATACAAATGCCATTGGTGTGAATTTGTTTAAGGTAGATCCCAGCTTGCCATGAAGTGACCCACACACTGTGATCATGGAGCCATCTCCTGCGGCATGTATGAAATGAGACATGCAGGATTTAACACCAGGACAGCAATGGACTGCAACATCCTTGAGGATATTAACAAGCTGCACCTTTACAACCAGTCCATCCAGCATGGCCTCTTCTGCCTCCATGACCATTGGGAATCAGAATAGTGAAATGGTTCCTCCCCCCACTCATTTTGCCTTTGGGCCCAATATGATGGTTTCCAGTGACATTTCCTTCACTGAGGGGACCATCACCCCACCTAAAGGGACTCATCCACCCAAAGCCATTGGCCCCTTTAGGGAGTCAGATTATTTACTGCCCCCCAACACTTGGTGTTGAGTCGCTGGCTGTATGATATATTCGGGATGTCCAGCCAGATCCACATTCTGAATCAGGTGAAATTGAAGGAGAGAGGAGGCAGAGTTACTGTTGTCTGTCTTGTTTCTATTTCTTCTCCCTCTGAGTGCCCCTTTCTAAAATGGGCTATGATGTATGTATGTTTCAGAAAGAGGGTGCCTAGGACAAAACCTGGACGCTGCTGTTTTATTGTCCAAAATGTCACCCTGCCTGCACTAGCCAATGTAGTCTCAGAATTAGTATTGGAATCTCCTAGAGGCATGCCGGGCAACATCAAGATCCATGCTGTTCTCCATGACAACCTTAGGTCAGTCCATATCTGTCAAGTTGTGGCAGTGAAAAAATGGGAAGCACCGCTGCATCTGATGGACGTGCATGCACGAAGGGGTTACTGCAGCGGTGTGCATGCATGAAGGTGTTACTGTGCATGTGCAGTGACCCCTTTGTGCATGCGCACCGCTGCAGTAACCCCTTCACGCATGCACACTGCTTCCTCTGATGGGCGTGCATGCACAGTAACCCCTTTTCTGGCTGTTCAAATACGAGATGGCCGTGGAAAAGACCGGGAAAGAGGGGTGAAATATGGGATTTCCTGGCCTATACTGGATACTTGACAGGTATGGGTCAGTCCCAACTAGTATCTTGTCCTGGTTGTACTACAAGATACACTGTGGAGCTGGTATTCTGAATTGAGTGGAATGATAGTATCTTGGTATGGATTAATTTGTATTGTCCTGATGTCATGGTCAGATTACTGCCTGGTCAGTTTGAGAGTCACTAGAAATCTGAGCCTCTGCAAAAGAAGCAATTATCCACCCCCAGAGGCTTTGAGGAGTTGCTTGTGACTTCAACAGTTCATCTTATTTGGGAAGCACTGTTTGGCTTCTGCAACTGGAAGTTGGCTATGCCATGAATATGACTGCTTGTAAGTATCCACAACCATGGGTCGAAGCCAAGCAAATTCACTGCTTTACTGGTGGTGATGAAGTGAATGGGGTGGAGAACAGAGTGAGTTTTGCAGAAAGCCAACTGTTACTGACATATTAGGAACAACAGGACTATGTCATCCAATTGACCTATAATGTAAAGAATCTTCCTGGGCACATCTAAAATTGAACACATTGTAAAGTCTTGCTCCTAAACCCAACATGCATGGGTATGCCCAGGTATGCACATAATAAACAATCAAACTTTATTTCAACATACCCTTACCAAAGGGAAAGCACAAAGGATAGGGTCCCCCCCCAGCACAGTTCCACACCCCCCCCAATGCATCTGAAGTGGCACATTGCAACTACAGGGGGCAGTAAAATCATACTGGTAGAGTGTCAGGCTCCGTGTGCTGCCTTATGTGCTAGATGCACTGAGGGTACAGCTCTCATGATAGAGATTATATTGCACCTAGAATAACTTATGATTAACTGCAAAACCACATTGTGTTTTTCCCCTTGGAAAGCTCAGTTTCTCACTTGTCTTTAGTCTCCTTGAGTTGATTAAGCAATTTATTTTGCTCTTATCATTTGCAGTACTACACACAAAGCAAGTGAACATGTAATTTTGATGGCATCAAAGTTGAAACAGGCTGGTGTTCATATGAGACTCTCAGTGTACTCTGACTACAATCTGTCAGTATTTCTGACATAATTTAATTTCTCCAAGTGCATTTCTTCCTGATATAATTTATGCACCTTGAAATAAATCCCAAGTGTTGAAATTGAACTTGTACCTAAATTGTATTGGAATTTTCATAGCATCCATTTATTACACCCCAAAAGCAACAGCACTGAATAAAAGGTAATTGTCATAACAATAAAACAGTATTTATACATTACATTATTCAGTTGCATTTGCTTTCGCTGATTGGAAAGCTCTTTACAGGAAGAGAGCAGAGAATGAAAATAATGATAATTTCCATCTCTTCCAATGTAATGCAGGGCTATGAGTGTAAGTTCCCCTGCCCCCTCTTCTGTGATACAAGATTATTTAGGGGAAACATAACTGAACTACTATTAGCATGATTAGAGGAGATGCTCTTACAGTCTATTTTCTCTTATTTTCATTTTGTTTCATTGTAAAACATGCTTTAGACAATTACTATTTACCAGAGATTTTGTGCAGGGAGTAAAAAAAAAGTAATGCTCAACATGAATGTTAAAATGTACTCTCTGTTTTGAAGCTGATAGAAATATCATTTAAATTGTACTCTTCATGTTAAAGTACAGCAGATAAATCACTTAGCAAATAAACACTCCATCAGTTGCAGATTGGAAGTATCCATGGCTTTCCTGGAAACAGATGATTATATAAATCCTCCTTATGTGGCATTAGAGAACATGAATGTGACTGGTAGGCAAAAGCTATGACTTTGAAATATAAATGAGAATCATAAGATGGACTAATAGTGAACTGCCGTGCTGAATTGTGACAGCTGTGTAGCTAAAACCCCAGCTATTGATAAGGGAGAGGGAGTCATTAGCTAGCTTGGGGGAAGGAGGGATATTTCAGAATTTGTAACAGTAAAATTAAAGGGGGGGGGGACATAAAGGGGAAAAAATACTCTCTACCAAACTCATGAATGATGGCTGAGAAAAGAATGCTCAGTGTCCCATAGGCAGAATGCAGATTAGGTTGTTCTTGCTCAAAAGCCAGTCATATCTGACTCTAGGGTATTGCACTGTTTCAATGGTCATGTGGCAGGCATGACTAGACTCTGGAGTGCATGGAATGCTGTTACCTTCCCACTGAAGTGGCACCTATTTATCTACTTGCAATTTCTTGCTTTCAAACTGCTAGATTGGCAGGAGCTGGGACAGAGACGGGAGCTCACTCCGTCATGCAGTACTCAGGTCTCAAACTGCTGACCTGCCGACCTTTCAGTCATCAAGTTCAGCATCGTAACCACTAAGCCACTGCAGTCCCTTCAGAATGCAGAATGCCATGGAGTATCTCTGGTACAATGGTGAACAAGCGCAATATGTGGTGGGGGTATGGAGTATCCTGAAAAGAAGTCTGTCTGGAACAATTAACAGTCTTTCTGGCTGGAAAACTGGACAGTGAGTGTGGTCAGTCATATTATAATAATTTCATGTCAGAAATTATTCTGGCTTGAAAGGATTTTTGTGGAAGAAATTCCACTCAGGAAGCGACCAAATGAGGCTCCTTTCATGTCCCCAAGAGCTGGGACAGAGATAGGCGCTCAATCTGCCATGCAGTACCTGGGTCTTGAACTGCTGACTTGCCAGCCTTCCAGCTAACAAGGCAAATTTCTTAACTACTGAGCTACAGCAGGCCCTTGGTCAGTCATTGTTTCGGTGTATGGAGACTGTCTGCACTGAGTGGAATACACTAGCCCTGCTCCTTCTATTTTTACTTCTAAAATAGTAGAGAGACAGTGTGAAGGCAGAAAAGCTGTTCTATCTGTGTAGTCTCTCCACTTGATCCATCCTACTAAATGGATGTTTTGCCTGGTGCCGTTCACTTTTTTTGCACTAGAGATTTTTAGCATTGCTGTGGCACATTGGTTCTTTTCTGTAATTAGCTGGAAGCAGAATTAAAGCTGTGGTTCTATATTGTCTGTAATATAGTTTGATATATTCCTTATAATAATCCTGCAGTGTGCATTTCTACAGGGAAGTTCATAACTATGTTTAGCTGGTAGGAAGTTCCCTTTGGTGTTAGGAAGTGTGGTTAGAAATGCTGTCCTCAATCAGTAATGATCTCATTTGGTGTAGATTAAATTAGTCCCTGATCCTTCTCACTATCTAAAACTGCCTATCTATCTAACTACGACCCAATGTATTTTGGATAATAGATAATTCTATGTGATCTGACACCACCACCACCCCGGTTGCTGCCATTTTATAGGCTTTTAATTTATTTAATTTTTGCACTTGTATGCCGCCCAATCAGGGAACCTAACTCAGGGCGGCTCACATGATAAATAAACAATATACAAAATTCAATCTACCAAAACAGCATATGATAATATACCACAACACAATCCTATAACAGACTCTCCATCCTGGCCACAGGCAAATTCCAAGGGCAGCGGCGGCGAGATCCAGCTGCCTGCCGCTATAACACCCCTTCCATGCCTGGGGAGGGGTGGGGCCCAGGAGCGCCAGCAGATGGGATGGTCCTGGCACCCATGGCCAGAGGGCCTCATCACCCCAGCTGAGGCCAAAGTCTGTGGGCGGCGGCACCAGAGAGATGCAGCGCCAGGTGTCTTCAGCTGCCTCGGGACCCAGGCAGCCCTTTATCCTCTCCAGCTTTGGTGTGGTCAGAGGGGGAGGAGATGCAGCGCCAGGCGTCTTCAGCTGCCTTGAGACCCAGGCAGCCCTTTGGTGTGGCCAGAGGGGGAGGAGGCGCAGCACCACATCCTCTCTATTTTGTCAGATTGTACAGAAGAATACAGGAAAAAAATATGCAACCTTATAAATGAACTTCAAGAAAATGTATAGGAAGGGATCTACACAGATACACAGCAGGAGTCTTGACATAGGGTCTTCATCTTAATGCAACATATATAAACCAGACAGTGATGGGATTCATTTTTTTACTACCTACTCTGTGGGCATGGTATGGTGGGCGTGGTCAGGGGGAAAGCCCTGCATTACACCCAAATTAGGACTACTTTATTTCAAAACTTGGATGGGTGGGGCTAGCCAGAATTTCTGCTACTGGTTCTGGTGAACTGGTGCGAACCTGCTGAAACCCACCACTGAAACCAGGCATTGGTACTATGTTACAAAGTTATATGCTCTCTATTTCTAGACCACCAATAATGTGCCACTGATAATTTAAGCTACTTATATGTCACCATTGAATTCCTATGAAAAATACTATTTACTGGCAATTTCTCAAATAATACCAACTAACTGTTTTGGATATTAAAGCCATTCCATCCAGCCCGTAGCTCTCACTGCTACAGAAAGTGGAAGCAGATGCATTTACGTCAGCTGTAAAATGCGCCCGGACATGCATAAACATGCCCATGGCTGTTGTAAATGCGGAAGTGGCCACATTTATCACAGCCGTAAATGTGCCCGCTTCTGGGGGCATGGTCAGGCCTGCTCAGCTGTCCAGGGGGTGTGGTCAGTCCCACAACATAAAAAGTTTGGGAACCCCTGCTCCATGATATTAAACTAAAGCAACCACATCCTCTCTATTTGTGTTTATTCACAATTACCTCAGCTTTGTAGGGAACATGTATCTTCAGATTGAAGAAACCATCATAAGTACATCAACAGCTCCATAATATGCTAACATTTCTAGGTCTGTGTTTCATTTTCATTTCATTTCATTTTTTATTTATATACTGCTTTATTCAGCCCGAAGGCGACTCAAAGTGGTTTACACCAATGCGTGCTGTCTGCACAGCGGACAGCAGCAGAAAAAAGCGAAAGAAATACAATAATGACAATATAAAGAATAAATAGGTACATAATACTAAATATACACAATACAAAATTCAAAAATGTAATATAATCCATGCAATATTCATATCAAAACACACAATGAAAGGGCAATATAACAAACTGCAATCTCTCCAAAAAAGTCCGGCAACAAACCCAGAGTCTAATGTCCTTGAGCAGAGCATAGAACCTGGAAAAGCTCAGAAGAGGAACCTTTGCGGGGAGGGGGGGGCTCCCTAATGCCCGCAATCCCCGGAGCCGATGGTGTGGGCTCCCGGGGCTGGGCAGGGAGCACTCAAGGCAGTGGTGGTGGCATCAAAAAGCTCCAAAGTTTTCCCTCCACACTGGCTACCTGAGAGTCACTGATAAATGTTTTCCTTCTGGACTTGTGGACAAGAAGCACTTGAGAAATCTAATTCAGTAACTTTTGCTCCACCATCAGCCACAGCCTAAACCAGACTATATAGCAAATTTACCTTCTGGACATTGTTGCATAGATATATAACATACATTTATATATTTATATACTGCTCATCTAATATAAAATTATTCTGGGTGGTTTGCAATAAAATAGCACACAAAAATAAGAAAAAAATAACAAATTGCATAATAAAGAGCACAAATAATCAACAGATGGAGAGTCCTTTGTACTATGCATTTCCAAGATCTTCCTCAAACATACCACAGAATGTATTGTCTATATCAAGCCCTGTAATATGATTGCAGCCTTTCGAATCTCCTGGAGAAAGGTATTGAAGATACTGCACAAAGCAGAGTACTGCCTCTAAAATGGCCACCATCACCCCCAAAAAGTGAAAACAATACACAGTAAGATTAAACTAGAGCCAGGAAATAATCTGCTGCAGAACAGAACATGGAATAAAAAAGTGATAGAAAACCACTTGTCACCTATAACATAGCAAAAGAATAATTATAACACATCATTGTGGCTGTACAGCACATTCTGTAAAGTGTTACTTCATTCTCAGAGGCCTTGAATAAAGGTCCAGATCTTGCTTGCTGAACAGCTACTTGTCAGAAATAGCCAACAATATAACATCATCAGTACAAAGGAATGTAGTATTCAGTGTAGAAGGAGAGATAAGGAAGGTGTTGAAGGGAATTAACCCAAGGAAAGCCACAGGGCCGGACGGAGTAACTGGAAGGGTATTGAAAGACTGTGCAGATCAACTAGCAGGAGTTTTTACTGGGATATTGAATCGATCTCTATCCCAGGCTATTGTTCCATCCTGCCTAAAGTCTTCTATTATTGTTCCAATACCGAAAAAATCCAACCCGGAAAATTTGAACGATTTTCGTCCAGTGGCACTCACATCTGTAATCATGAAGTGTTTTGAAAAGTTGTTACCGAATTATGTTATTGCTTGCCTACCAGAGGGACTGGACATATTCCAATTTGCCTATAAAATGAAAAGATCAGCAGAGGATGCTGTGGTGATTGCCCTTCATGCTGTTCTTGCACATTTGGAGCAGCGCGGGTGTGTGAGTGTGTTATGACAGATTTCTCTCTGTGGATTTCAGCTCAGCATTCAACACCATTCTACCGCAATGTTTGATATCTAAGTTGAGAGATCTGGGTTCCCACCATCACTTTGTGGGTGGATATTGGATTTTCTGTCAGAACGCTCTCAGAGGGTCTGGTTGAGCCCTTATACCTCTAATATGCTTGGTACAAATATGGGAACACCACAGGGATATGTGCTTAGCCCGCTCCTTTATATTCTCTATATGTTTGACTGTGTCTCTGTCCACCCTAGCAATAGGATTGTCAAATTTGCAGATGACACGACTGTGATCGGGCTCATCTCTGATAAGGAGGGTGAGATGGCCTATAGAGATGAGGTGGAGTGGTTGACAAAGTGGTGTAGAACCAATAATCTGCTCCTCAACATAAAGAAAACAAAGGAGCTTGTGGTGGATTTTAGGAGGCAGAAAACCGATGTCCAGCCACTTTTGATTGACGGAATCTGTGTGAAGAGGGTAGCGATGTTCAGATTTCTGGGCATTGAGATATAGGAGGATCTGTCCTGGAGTATCAACACAAGGGGGCTTGCAAAGAAGGCGCAGCAGAGACTGTATTTTTTGAGAACTCTAAGGAAAAGCCATCTTCCGCAAAAGCTGCTGCTTGCCTTCTATTGCTGCGCTATTGAGAGCGTGCTCACTTATGGCTTATGTGTGTGGTATGGGAGTAGTACTCATCAGGATAGGATAATGTTGCACAGAATTATTAAAACAGCGGAGAGTATTATTGGCTGTCGACTCTCCACTTTAGAACAAATTTACACCATCAGGTGCCACAGAAAAGCATTAGATATAGTAGGAGACCCATCGCATCCTGGCCACTGCTACTTTGAGCTTCTGCCATCAGGACGGAGATATAGAACAATGAAGGTAAAAACGAGCCATCTCAAGAACAGTTTCTTCTCCAGAGCAATTTTGGCCTTAAATGGAAACTCTGGACTCCTAAGTCATTTAATCTTATTTTAAATTTTTAAATTTTTATATTGTACTGTATGGTACTGTCTTAATTGGTGTTTCTGTAGCTGTTTTAAATTATGGGGTATGCCTTTTTGAGTTGATATATAGCGACCGAGAAATTTTGTTGTTCCAGCAAGGGGACAATGACAATAAATATTTATCTTATCTTATAAGCATAAAGTACAGTACCATTCATCATTTGGTAGGTATTTGGGTTGCCTGGTTAGAAGCTTTGCAGTCTCTGAAATTTCAAGGTCAAAATCTGACACTTTATAGTGTCACAAGGTGTGTGTCTACTTGTGACATCAGTGACAAGAATTGCAAATTTTTGTGTGATCAGGGTTGGCTTTATAAGAGGATGTGGTACACGGAAACAGCCTCCTTGAAGAATGTGTTCTTTTTGAACCACAACAGGGCGTACCCTGGTAACGGCAAACCTTGTACTGTATATCCCATCTTTCTCTCAATGTTGAATCCTGATGTGGTTACTTAGTCAAAATCTTATGCAATATGGTCAGCAGTCATGTATCCACATAAATGATAGTAATAATGCCTAACTGTGATCATATCTATCTATAGTCATTTGCACATTTTATGCATAAGTGCCCTCTGGTTTTTTAGAAAAAACAAATGTATATATATTGGTGTTCCCTGACCTCTGTGTTCTTCTTTCTGGTGATGTTTCTCCTCTATTTTGACAATTGTAGCAGTGCCCACACAAGCTGCGGGTGTTATCATGTTGAGGTTTTTTGAATTTACTGTTTGTGGAGACTTCATTAAGATCCTAGAAATGAAAGGAAAGCACAAAATAAGAGCTAGCTTATGCTCCCCCTTTTTTTGGTGGATGTTGCTTGCAGAAAGTCTAGGAGTAGAGGGACCATTATGTTTGGTAATCTTGCACATACACTGCACAGCTGGAGGGCTACCTCAAAATGGATCTGAGGCAATTTGTTCCACTTTCTGCAAATCAAGAGACTTGCTGTCTCACTTCTTGAGTGTAACATTGGCCTTTCCCTCTACCCTCACTCCTTCATAATGCTCATTAGAATTCTTGGTACTGTATTTTGATTATAGCTTTTGTGAAGAGAGCATATGGTGCATTAGAATGTAGGATGGTGTTGAATCTCAACATACAATGTTGATGTAATGGGTTGTCTCCCTTGGCATGATGAAGTAAGTATTTTACATATTTGTGTGGGTGAACCAGAGCAAAATGTTATTTTAAGGCTTAAATGGTTTTTTAAAAGCTTTGGTGTACATTCAGGTTAAATGAATTATGTTTGCTTCTTTGGTGAAATATAGGTCAACTATTATATAAATCTTTGAAAGATAAGAAAGAAGGGTCCTACTTATTAACTGGATCTACAGCTCAACTGTAAGGGAATATAAATAAAAAAACAATGAAGTAAAGTATTTCTTCATATCTGGGCAGGAACAGAGATGAAATTGCTCTAGTAGGTTTATGACTGGACCAGGCCAAAGCAATCCCAGGCTGGTTATTTATCTCCCAATGAACAATCATCAAATAAAAGCAAGATAATGGGCTACTTGCAGAACTTTGTTATTGGAAAATATATATCTGCAACTGGTTGCTTCCAAGCACTTCCTGTCCCACTTTAAGAATCCTATTAAGTAGGAAATATATGGCCTGCCTGATTTGAAATGATAAGAATTAATCTTGGAGATGAAAGTTTTAAATACTATGGTCAGCCTGTTAAAGAAATCTTTATCAATTCTTTAACTCCAGTCAACATAACCAAATAAGTATAGTTTAATACTGTGTAAATGTAGAACACATTTATTTAATATGAAACAAATATTTGTAAAGGGAAAATTTTGTTTTCACGATTGCTTTCAGACACACGTTGGAGCAGGTGTGATCATTCATACAGAAGAGGCATTCTTCCTTCTGTGTGTCTGAAGACAAAATGGAGAAATGAAAATAGTGAAATGAAAGAAAAAAACTTTTGCCTTAAGATATGGCCTGGTGCATACACAAGTGAATCATCTAGAAACAAAAGATTGTATCCAAATTTTCATTGTCATGAATGAAAAGTCAGCTCCTCTTTCTACATGTGATTCTGAAGATCCAACAGAAATTCTTACTGAAGAAAGTGGAGAAATCTCATTTTTCACTATTACCCTTCTCAGCACCATATTTTCTTCTTCTTTTGGAGCACTATTTTTGTGGAAAGGCACAGGGGATTTCAGGAACCTGCCATGATAACCTCCATTACTTCCTCTAGTGAGAATATTCCATGAAAGGATTTTCCCCCCAGAGGAGTCTGGATTACACTAACTATATTTGTTTTAAAAGTTAGTTAGAGTAAAATAAATAAGCTTTCTTCAGGAACAATCTTTTAAAAATTGAGATATTTTTATTCAGTTCATGTAACCAATTAGTAAAATAAATTAGGCAGTCCTAATTTTTGGATAGCCAAAACATTTAAGAGCATACTTCCAAATGAATACAAGCATTTTTTTTAAAAAAAAAATCCATAGAACAGCAACCAAAATTGGTTTGGAAACCATAAAGAGAACCTTGAAAGCTTTTAAAGATAATTAGATGACTTATATGAGGTAAAATATGCAGTAAAAAGAAAAAGAAGAACATTTACTATTATGTAGGAGACTCATCACACCTGATTTAAAATCTCAGTATCTCCCCCTCCATATTATTTAAGATTAAAAGCTTAGTTTAACTTGCCTGTAAGATTGCACTCAAAGTGCTTTGGGAGAAAACTGAAACAAAGTGAGATTAATTCAGACAAAATTATCACATGCACATATTTCCCTAACCACATTCAAATAAATAGGATTTAATGGGACTGAAACTTGCTTACCTTTCACCAGATTCTTTCCCTAGGCATTAATGAACAATGTGTTTTTGTCTATTGTTTATGCACACAATGTCTCAAAAAAAATCACTGACATTAGGGACCAACAATTCTGAAACTAATTTTTTTTCATGTAATGATGAACATGCAAACAGAATTATGAATAGGTTGCTTGTCTTTGACCAAGAAGAGACACGATAGTTATTAGAAGGTAGAGGAAATGTAAGAAAGCTGAGGATGTTATAAATAACTCAAGTGCTTAGTTAGTGACAAACAAACAGAAATAAACATCTCACATCTTGAAATACAAATTGCTCCACTTTCCAAGACTCAAGAACAAATATAATTATGATACACATATTAATACATGGGGAAGATACAACAGAATTAATAAAGGCACACTATAAAATTAATGACTTTAGGTCATTAATTTTATTATTTTGTTATTTCAGAACCAATTGTAAATAAGTGTTCCTATGCTTGATTGTGTTGTGCACTTGTTTATGTTCCTGGTTTCCTAAGTTTCAAGATCAAAAGATATTATAAAACTAAATAAGCAGTGAAACATTACTTTCACATGGAGATCTGGGCAAAAGAAATTCTATGGTACATCCAGATATGGATCACTTACAGCAGAACCATTGAAATTGTTGACCTAAATATAAAATCCTTTCTGACCCAGAAGTCTATGTACTACCTCCAAACTGGTCTGCAGGATTTAGTGGCCTTGAAATTTTGGAGGGCTTGCATATGATTTTTAGAACAAACCTATTGTATCCAGACTGTGTGGGACTTAATTTAACCCTGACTTGTCTTGTTGATTTCAGTGGGTCTAACCATTGAAATCCAATTGACTTCAGAGGATTTACACTAAGTATGACTGGATCATGATCTCACTGTCATGTTTCATGAAACAAAGTAAGGGGACACTAGGCAATCTCGCATTCAGTATTCTTCATATATCATATTTCCCATGAAAGATCTACCAGAGTTAAAATGTATGGTTTAAGATTTCATTATTATAGAGTAGGCATATAGGGTAACTTTTCTTTCAGTTTAGATGAGGAACCCAAGAATTTGGGTGATGCCTCATACATATTAATGGCATGAGGGTAAATTTTAGTCTTGGGAAATGTCAGGTGGTTTTTTTAATGTTTCCTTTCAGGGATTAATCCTGTATGTTCTACATCAAGAGGGAATATTTTAATTTCTGCTGGACAAATTTGCCTACCTCCTTTTATTGAAACTAAATTTAACTTAGTTTTTTTAATGATTACCAAGGGAAATATGACATATTTTGTGACTATATTCAGCATGGTCAGAAATCATTATCTTAAATGTCTAATGATAAAGGAGCATCAGCCAAGGGATTTCATAATATTTTTACTTTTTAGTCTTATGGAAATGTATGTGCTTCACTAGCAATTTCCATATGCCCCACAATATATTTCTGTTAGAAAATGCAGCTAAAATTTCTCTTGGGAGAAGCAACATTTTTAAAAAGATCAGCTCTAAAAACAAAATTGAATTATCTTGGTCAATATTCCTTGCTTTTAATTTTAATGGCAAATATTAATAGAGCCGTCTAAATAAAAATGGGGCTGAACTGGATCCCCTCTTCCTCATCTTTCGTTGTTGCAGTACCGTTTGTATTTACATCCAGTCATTTATTGCCCATTAAAGAAGTAATGCTATGTTAATGTAAGGGAGAAAAAAATCAATGCTACTCAGATCAGTAGCTGTGGGGAAACAGTGCAGCAGCTGGTTTGCAAACAGCAAGCCCACATAGATCAATGAAATTACAAGCTAAATCTGCTGATGCTCACAAACTGCTCCAGCATTGTGAAGTCTAACCTTTCTCAAGTTCAAGATCTCAGGCAAGCCAGCAATTTCTAAATGAAAAGGAGAGGTGGGGTGGAGAAAGATAGAGAAAGTGGGGGGGGGGGAGACTGAGAGAGAGAGAGAGAGAGAGAGAGAGTGTGTGTGTGTGTGTGTGTGTGTGTGTGTGTGTGTGTGTGAGAGAGAGAGAGAGAGAGAGAGAGAAAACATATTGGTCGACTTGTGGAATTTTCATCATCCTATGTAATATTCTGATTTTGAAGTTATCAGTGTAGCTGCACCTTTGTACAGATACAAAGGCTTCTGTAATCTCTAAGTGAGCAATGCTCCAGTCTGTACACTTGGGAGATTTTCTTCTTTAAAAATGTTCAAATCTGTCACTTATTACCTTGAACTGTAACACTGGAGGGGTAGAGGGCACTTGTGTAATGCGTTTGGTAATGTGTATTCCAGAAAATAATTTATCAATGAACAACAGCAGGACTTCTGGGATGTGCTAATTGCCTTTTGTTTCATGCTTTGGGTTTTTCAAGCATTTTTTTTAAAAAAATATGTGCAGTAAACATCGCATTGCCTGGTGTGAGAAATGCATGTAGAAAAAAAAAATCACATACATTTTCCTCAACGGGAAAATGCAAGAAAAACAACAATAGCAAAATAAATGTGTGTGTGTGTGTCTGTCTGTCTGTCTGTATCTGTGTGCATGTGTTAATAGATCACACACTCACACATATGTATATCACACTGATGCTCACAGAGAGAAATATAATGCTGCTCTCTCTTGTCTTTTCATGGTATGGGAAATGTATCAAATCAGAGAACCTGACATGCCCAGCTGTTATGTACATGACTCTATGAGTGTGAATCAGGACATCTTTCTAGGTGTTAGAGGTCTATATTTGAACCATTATTTCCCATTTTGTTATTGTTGTTCAGTCGCACAGTCGATTCCGACCCTTTGTGACCCCATGGACCATTTTCCTCCAGGCACCTCTGTCCTCCACCATCCTCCTCAGCCCGCCCAGCTCTGTGCCCATTGTGTCCACAATACCATCTATCCATCTCATCTTTGGACGTCCCCTTCTTCTCTTGCCCTCCACCTTTCCCAGCATCAAGGCCTTCTCAAGTGAGTCCTCCCTTCTCATTTGATGTCCAAAGTACTTTAGCGTCCTCTTCACTATTTGTCCCTCCAATGAACAGTCAGGGTTGATTTCTTCTAATATTGACCTATTTGTTCTCTTTGCTGTCCAGGGGACTTTCAGGACTCTCCTCCAACATACCCATACCTATGATTTCCCATACCTGCATAGATTTTCTATGTTGAAGCATGTGCAAATCCTACTACTATATACAGCTACATTGCATGCATGTATTTTGCAAATAATTGCTTTGACGTGGTACATTCAGTGAGGGGGATAAGTCATTAAAAGGACATGAGAGTGTTAGAAAATAGAAAATACTGTACTGTGAAAAATGCTGCAGTGTTTTTCTTTTTGCATATGTGTTGAACAGTTTGTTGTGTGTTGTGTTATATTTGTATACTGGGTAGTGTGATCTCGTTGGTTGTTGACAGGTTCTGAAAACAGGGAAGCCCCATTCAGACAATCATAGGGAATGCCTGAGGAGGAGGGTGTCCTAGCCCCACACTCCAGTGAGTTTAAAGTGGAAAGCTTCCATTATACACAAAAGCTTTCCACAAGATTGAGAATCCTGAAAAAATCATATTAACATCTGTGAGATGGTTACTCTGAAATTCCTAGAGGGGAACAGATGAAGTACACTCATTCTGTGTGGTGTGAGCAGTTTGAAATCCTGACTGCAGAAAATTCTGTCTAGTTCTGTTTGACAGCAACAGAAGATTTTACCAAACAGCAGCAATAAAATTCTATCACCCAGCAACAGTTTCTCTCTCAAGATAGTTAATTCAATCATCCAGGATTTACTAAAAGATCACAACCTTTAGTGATTCTGTTTTGTAAACCAGAAACATGAATTTCTATATCATACAGGGATATGATATCACTCTTCAAATACTTGAAAGATAATCATAAAGAGGAAGGGAGGATATATTCTCCATCATTCCAGAGTGCAGGATGTGTAATAAAGGGCTGAAACTACAGGAAGCCAGATATAGGCTGAATATTTAGGGAAAACATCTTAACAGTTAGAGCTGTACAGCAGTGGAACTAACTGCCTCGAGAGGTGGTGAGCTTTCCAACATTGGAAGCATTCAAGAGAGAACTGGACAACCATCTGTCATATCTGTTTTGATTTGGATTCCTGCACTGAGTGGAGGGTTGGACTGAATTACCTTAGACAGGGGTTCCCAAACTTTTCATGCTGCCGGTGTAACCACGCCCCCTGGACAGCTGAGCAGGCTGATCACGTGGTTCCTCCCGCTGTCAATGCTGCCATAAAATACATCTGCGTGTGTTGTAAACGCATTTACGACAGCTGCAAGTGCATATGCAGCAAAGTTTAAGGCATGCATGAGTGGTTGGGCGTGTTTATGCATGTACGGGCATGTTTTATGCATGTACGTGTATGTTTTATGGCTGTCACAAATGCTTCCGGTAGCAGCGAGAGTGGTTGTGGGCCGCATGAAATGGTGCTGTGGGCTGGGTCTGGCTCACGGGCTGTAGTTTGGCCACCACCTGGCCTAAAAGGTCCCTTCCAACTCAGTTATTCTTTGATTATGAGTCTATGTTACTGTTCTAACAGTGCTTTTAGATTTTTTTTTGCAAATATTCTGTAATCTAACCAAGGAACATAAACTAACTAAATTAAAAGAAACTGTTTTTTTTTTTAAATTTGCCTATCCCATTCTACAACTGCAGCTCTTTTATGTGGTGCCATATTAACTTTTCTTCTCTAAATACTTATCTCTTCCTTTGGATTGTACACTGATCTGTAAAAGATATCCTTCAAACACAAAGCAAAAGGTTGGCACAAGGACTAACAGTCTTCAAAAGCTAAGCAGAACCAAAGTTGTCACAAAACCACAAACTACAGCCTTGCGTCTATACTATCCCACAGGCAAAATATGGCAGCCCCAAGTGATGTAATTCAGCACCTGCAAAACATGTGGATGTCACATTGCAGTAGAAAGCTGTAGAATCATTACAGGATTTCCTAAGCCAACCCTATTTATAAAATCAGTGATCTAGCAGGAATTGCACCCATTGATATGAGGAGAGAGGTAGCAGCTAATAGTAAACCACTTCAAACATCTATATCAAATACACATCCACTCTTTGGCTGCCATACTGCCATTGCCTGATTAAAATCATATAAAAGTATATTCCCAACAATGTGAAAAAGAGATGGAACCCATTGGTTGAAATTCTGTTGCTTAATGTAGACAATTGCACTATAATAGACCCATTAAATTAATGGTACACAGCAGGAGCCTCCTTGAAATTTGTGGTATTTTTGAACCATGTGCAGGCATACCCAGGGCAACGACCACCTTGTGCCGGCTAATCTTTCTCACACTAGGTCAGGTGAAAGGAATTATGGAATGAATTCACTAAAAGGTGGCTTCATTCTGTCAGTTTCATGTCTGCCCTAGTAAAGGTAAAGGTTTCCCTTGCTCGAAAGCCAGCCGTATCCAACTCTAGGATTCAGTGCTTATCTCTGTTTCAAAGTCGAAGAGCCAGTGCTGTCTGCTTCTGCAGACGTTTCTGTAGTCATGTGGCAGACATGGAATGCTGTTTACCTTCCCACCGAAGAGATCCCTATTTATCTACTTGCAATTTCTTGCTTTTGAACTGCTAGGTTGGCAGGAGCTGGGACAAAGACGGGAGCTCATTCCGTCCTGCAGTACTCAGGAATCGAACTGCTGACCTCCCATCTTCTGGTCAGTGTCTTAACCACTTGAGCCACTGCAGTGCCTAGATTAATAATAATAATAATAATAATAATAATAATAATAATAATAATAATAATAATAATAATAATAATAATAATAATAATAGAGAGTTGGGGAGTTGACTCATCCATAAATTCCATTAAGTCAAACAAGCCTATATAATTGCACCTTACTATGCAGAGGAGGTCCCTTCAGTCAACCCCACAGTAGAAAAGAAAAGGGAAAATATGTTTGTTTCTGTTTCCTATAGTTCTTTGTGTCTTCCAAAAGGATGCAATGGGATTCACAAATAGGAGATGACTAGAAAAAGTTATTTATCCCTCCCCCCAAATCCCATCACTAGATCAGAAATCAGATTTCCAGGTGGCCTTAATAAGTTCCTTTTCATGGACTAGCTCTTATGTCACTCCAAAATTATTCCCAATTCCCAATATAGCATCATTCTGGGACGCTGTAGGAAATTGGCAGTTCCTAGGCCTTGATAAATTGAGCACTGGGGGGGGGGGGGGGAATCTGTTCAAAAAGTGGAAGTGGACAGGTCGCTAGTTCTGCTGGATATTTTGTGCAGATTCCAAGCCTATTCAACATTCAGGGTTATCCTGTAGATACAGTATAATTCCTGTGTTTTTATACTGTATATTTGTGTCAGAGAATTGCACAATTTAAAAATATGGACATGTATAAAACACAAATAAAGCTCAAGCAAAATAAAATGTTAGGATTGTCAGGTCAGAGATTGTGACACCTGATCATTGCCGCAAGACTCCTACAAAACATTATAGAATCAGAAGCCATTGTTCCTCACAACTGGCATTTATTTGAATAATGGCTTTAATCCAGAAAATCATTTCAAATCGTACCAGAATTTATCTGGGTATCAAGGTATATATCATTTCAGTGTTGCAATAATTCCAAGCAACATCAGTTTGTCTACTTCTACACACTTTGTTTATCTATATTGCTTCTTTGTTCGATAAGCACAAAATATGTCGAATCATATGAAAGCCTTAACATCATACAGGTAAGGAAAACTGTAGGTATAAACAGTTAAAATATAAAGCTATTCTTACAACTTGTGAAAGGTGACTGGCCATAAATGTCAGGACCAGATTTAAGTGCTTTAAGTGTTCTGTACAATAAAATGCTAGCAAGAATGTTTAACTAACATTCTAAAATGTAGTTAAATTCAGGAGCTTATGGTCTAAAAAGGCACATTGAAAAAGCAAAGAATTACATCTCTATAATATTTAAGTTCTTAAAAATAAAAAATATATGAAATAAAATACATTTCTTAGTCTTTAAGCATATTAAAAAAACACAGAGAAAAACATTACACTTTTTACATGCTCTCCCAGCCAGCCACTAGTTAAAATATATGAGAGAAAATCCATCTCTTCTTCTGCGTCTGCTTCTTTTCTGCTACATGTCTCCAGTGTTGTTGACAACAACTGAAAGGTACCTTTGTTTTAGCAGTTTCACTTCTGGCCTAGACACGGAAGAAGAAGAAGCAATATGATCACTGACAAAAGAAATAGTCTGGGTTATATCCATGTCACCACCGACCACTATTAAAGGATAGGGACACATTTGGATCATGTATTCATTTTAAGCCTATACATTTGGCCCAGTCTTCAAGCTTTCCTCCATTTCTGTCTGTTTCTCTATATCCCCAAGAAGTATTATGGCAATTAAAATCACCCAGGACTATTTTAGTTGTTTGAGAATAGAAGTTACAAGTTTCTGAAAAATTGTATTCTTTGTTTGTTGACTTATAAACTGATGTGATTGTGCAAGACTGAACTTCGATTGTCAGAATTTCAATATTGCCTACATCGGTCATATCTGTAGATAATATACTGATGTTCAATTTAGTAAAAATTGCACTCCTGTATTGTTCATTTAGTCTTTCTTTTTTTATTAAGTTTTTCCAAAAAAAAATACAAATGATATATAAAAAACCACAACAAATACAAAAAATTACAAATCAGAAAAAAGAAAATCACATTACATTAATTTGTTGTATTACAAATTATAACACCCAGTGATATTTACAAACCATGAGGATCGAATTTCTAATTTAATTTTCCCAGAAACTCATATGTTGAGGTACCGGCTTATCCCCTTTATCACTCACAAGGACAAATTCCACAAATGGTTTCCATATTTCCCAAAATTTGTTCTCTTTTAAAATACCTTTCTTCACATTCAATTCACATGTCAATTTATCATTTAATGCAATTTCCCACATTTCTTTATACCATTCATCAATTTTTAACCTTAAATCACTTTTCCATTGTTCATTTAGTCTTTCTGAAACAAGTTTAATTCCATTTACCTTTGATTGTAAATCGTTTGGGCCTCTGTGGATTTCCTGATCTAGTAGTATATTGCAATTATGTTGCACCCACATGTCAGATAATAGTGCTTCCTTTTCTGCTGAGATACTTTCCATATTAATCGAGATGGCCACTAGGGCTGGCATTGAAAAATGCCATTTTGAGTGAGTCATTATGCCAAATATATGTGCACTGTCTAGTGCTTTGGTGTTGGAAGATTAAACTATTCAGGATTCCCTCAACATTGCCCAGGGTACGCCCCACTGTTAATCACCATCTTTGGGGAAACATCTTCTGTGTGCCAGTGATCTTGCCTGGCTGAAACTGTTTGGAAAGAACTACAGTAAACTATTTCAATCTTCTTCTTCCATAATCCGAATCTAGGCAATCATCATAGCGATCAACCATGAAGACTGTCCTGAGAATATAATGCAGTGGTCTTCCATTTGCTTTCTGCATCGCAGCATGACACCTGTATCATTGATCCAGTTCCACGAGTCACTTTCTGATCCTGATCCCTTTTGGCAGGCAAAATCCTGATCAGCCCCAGGCCAGTATTGATGAAGCTGCTGCCCTCCATCAAGATGGATTAAAGTAGAATTTAATTCACTTGGGGATCATCACCCTTCCCTGTGTACTTTTACACCCAAGGCTGTTAGTCCTTATGGTTCTTAGGTTAGTTAACCTGCCAGTGACTCAACACTTGGCATTGAGTCTCTGGCAATATGGTCTACTCTATTAACAATTTCGTGTCAGAAGTTATGCTGGGTTGAAAGGATTTTTGAAGAACAAACTCCGTTCAGGGAATGCCCAAACACGACTCCTTTCATGTTCCCAAGAGCTGGGACAGAGATGGGCGCTCAGTCCATCATGCAGTACGTGGGTCTCAAACTGCTGACTTGCCAGCCTTCCAGCTAACAAAGCAAGCTGAGCCACCACAGCCCTTGTCTATTCTTTTACCATAGCAGGATAACCTGGCCAGACTGGATTTCAGTCTTAAAATATTTTTATTTTCAGGGATACTTTTTCTACCCCCGCTTAATTATTTTAACTGTGTCTACACATAATATATCACTCCTTAGCAAGATGATTAGACTATTTATGGCCAGAAATGGGGTACTGTACTTCAATAGTGTTATCCTTATCCTTCACTAGATCTTATTTTGAATATGTGGTGGAGCTTAAATTGAATATACATAAATGCAGCTTAGCATGCCCTGTATCCAAGTAGCCCCATTTTACTTGATTGTTCTTTGATCTTTGTATTTTACTTTGAAGTCTATTAAGTGGCTTCCAGATGGTCTAGCCAGAATCTTGTCCTGGTGGAATACACTCATTGGCATTCATCCATTCATCAAGGTGTGTTGTTTTTGCTCTCTATAGGCTTAGCCTAGCCCCCTCTCTTTTGAAGAGGTATGCTTGAGAGATATGCAGAATTTTTTTTCATTGTCAAGTGTTTTGGTGTCCAGGAAGTGGATGAGTTTGGCGCTGTATTACCTTATTTTGTTTTTTATTTGGTAACACCTCCCATGTACAACTGTTTTTGTAAAATAATCTAATAAATAAATAAATAAATAAATATAGACATCCCATCATTTTGAGCTGAAATTCAGGCAGAAATTCATAACTGAACAACCAACCATACTTGCAGAAAAATCCTGTGCATACTTCCTCAATGATGAATAACAAAATAAAGCAAGCAAATTTCCAAAAAGCACCCAGGGTGACAATCTGATATTTTCTGTGCCTTAAATTTTTACCTCTTCTATAAACAGGCTATCAGTATTATATCATTTGGTCCAGAGTCACACCTTGGGATGTTTCTTGGGATGTTTCTTCATTATGTGTAAAGAGTCTTTAGAACTGGCTGCCGTTCAGATATTTGGGATAGCATCTCCCATTGGTCCTACTGGCTGAGGCTGACAGAGTCCAATGAGATCTATAGGGTCTCCCTCCATCACCATGCTCATTAGACCAAGCCTTTATTTAGTATTTAGAGAAGAAAAGGAACACAGGCAAAAACAATATACTACGTGGTCAATTTGAAATAATTGTTTACTTGTAGAGGTTTTTGGGGACAAAATAGGACCTGCTAAAGTTTTAGTTCAGCAGTGGCCAACCTATCGCCTGTGGGCCAACCCCAGCCCATGGCACCATTTCATGTGGCCCACAATGACTACGAGGCACCAGAAGCGGACATGGATGTGTTTACGACAGCCATAAACATGCCCGCGTCTGAGCAAACAGGCCTGCAGCTGTTGTAAATGCATTTACATGTCAGTGTTTATGGGGGGGGGGATCACATGACCTGCCTGTTCAGATGTCCTGGGGGCATGGTCAGGCTCGTGGCGTAAAAAGGTTAGGAACCTTTAGCTGAACAGCAATGGAGATGCCTATTTTTATAGAAGCAGCACAATGCCAGTTTGGCTAATAGGAGTGGGGTGTGAAGAGTGGAACAGCAGTGGCCTAAGTGCAAAGCCAGTGAGAAATCTGTGGGTCAAACCTGATAAGAGAATCAGTTCCTCATTTAGAAGCAGTGCTCCATGATGTAATAAAAGGTATCAGTCTTAGTGCAAAAGTTTCTAATCCACATTTTGCATCTTTACCCCTTTTTCTTATCATTGTATTACATTTTTTTTGTCTGAAAACTGTTGCAAACAACCACTCAGCTGTTATCTGAATCATTATGACCAGCCTGATTGAGAGTGATTATTCAGTCTTTTAAAGTAAGTGATAAAAAGGAAAGTAATCTCTCTTCTTTGGCATGTCTGACATATTACTGAAGAATCAAGAGGCAACAATAAAGACTGCAGTTTTAATCGGAAGAGGTAGAATAAAGGTGTGGAAGGGACACATAATTCAGCTATACTGGCAGAAAACAACATTCCATACTACTAATAAAACAATCTACAAAAGTAACATCTAAGTGATTTCAATATGGATGTCTGGATAGAAGCATTAGGTTTAATATACAAATTTAACTAATCTTAATCTACATCCAAACTAAGACAATGGATTCAAGATTTCCACTGCACAGCACAAAGTTTACCTTTTCCTCCAGAGTTAATATATAGTAATTCTTCTTCTTCTGTGTCTAGGCCAAAAATGACAAAATGAAACCAACTTTTGGGGAGTTCTTTCTGCAGTTCCTTTCACCTGACCTAGTGTGAGAAAGGTTAGCGGGCAGCACTAGGCTGTCATTACCGGGGTATGCCCGGTTGTGCTTCAAAAATACCACAATCTTCGAGGAGGCTCTTTCTGTGTAGCCCATATATAGTAATTATGCATGTAAAATAGAGGCCAATCATGTTGCTGAGGATGGGGGAAGATACCTGAAACAGTGCTCCTCTTATCCTGTGTGGGCAGGTGGCCTCTAAAACTACAAGTGTGACTGCAGGTTGAGAAATGTTTGAAGGGGAAGTTTAGATTCAGTCACTGCCACCTACCTAATACTGGTAATGTTTGTAGCATGAAGGCTTAAAGCACCAGGTCCTAGAAGAACAGACACCATATTGGTCTGCAAAGCTGAGATGTGGATATGTTGGAGCCCACATGGCACCATGGTTAAACTGTAGCACTGCAAGACAAAACATTGTGAGCTCAATTCTGACAGGCTCCAGGTTGATTCAGCATTCCATTCTTCCAAAGTCATTAAAATGAGTACCCAGCATGTTAGGGACAAAAATGGTATTTACCTAGTGAACTACCCAGAGAATGCTCTAAGTGCTATGGGGGATGTATATAAATGCAATTGCTATTGCTAATCTGGAAGTAATAAGGCTAGTAATAGAATACTGAGAGTGTACTTGTACACTTTACACAAATACATACACACAGCACCATTTTCTTACATAACTTTATGTAGTGCTTGAGAACTGTAATAGAATATCAGCCCCAAGTTTCAGAGCAGCTGTGAACATATATGGCCAAGTTAGTAGTGATAGTTCCAGGAAGTTCTGACATGCTTGATATGTTAATGTTGTCTCACATATCTGATATATGGGTATTCTAATTACTGTACAATCGGAACATACCTGTACATTCTCAGAAGAATAGTTCTAGAAGTGACTAGTAAGGGTTGCCCGGCGTTGCCGGGCTTTTTTCTCTGTGTATTTTAATAAAAAATGAACCAATTTTATTTTTGCAATAGTTTTAAATTGTGTTGGAAGGTTAAAATTGTGTTAATGTTTTTTTAAAATTGCTTTGTCTGTAATTTTATTTTTTTTAATGTTTATTTATGTAAATTTTTTTTGGCTTGGCTGTTATTAACTGGGATCTGCTTTTTTGAGGATTAATAAAAGAAGAAAGTATGATATAATTTTTTCAAATTGTTTTATGTAAGTGAATAATGTTTTATTTTTTTGAATTTTTTTAATTAGTTGTACCGTAGGTCATAATTTTAATAATGTAAAAGTAAATGTTTTTTACAGTCAATGTTTGTGTGTTTTTGAATTGTTTTTACTATTGTGGCCAGCAGGTGGTGCTGGTAGGGGTTATTGTATTTTGACATTTTTTCTCTCTCCTGGCCTCTGGGTGAAGCTTCTTCTGGTAAGTAGTCTCTTTCTTTATTCATTTCTTTTTCAGTCCTGGTGGAGGTAGCACATCTTTTGGTAAGTTTGCTTGTTTTCTTTGTTTTGTGTGGGGGCGGGGGGGCAGGGGGGGTGTTGGAATTTGTATTTTTTGTCTGTTTGTTTTGTTTTTGATTGTGTCTTTGTTTACTTTGTATTGTTTTTGGTGTTTTTGTTTTTGTGTATTTTTGGATGTGTTTGACTGTTTTTAGTAATTTTTTAAAAAATTATTTATTTATTTGGTGGTGGGGAAGGGACGTGGTCATTGGGGGTTAGGAAGGGTGGGCTAGGTGGTGGGGAGAGGGGCATGGTCGTTGGGGGTTAGGAAGGGTGGGTTAGGTAGTGGGGAGGGGGGCATGGTCATTGGGGGTTAGGAAGTGGGGGCTAGGGGGGGCGTGGTTGTTGGGGTTAGGAAGGGTGGGCTCGGTGGTGGGGAGGGGGGCTTTAGTGTGTTATGGTGCTTTGATTGTGTGAAGTCGTGAAAGTAGATTGGGTTTCCCCTTTAATATCAGTGGGTGGGGGTTGTGACCCCCCTCTCCGCTGGCTACCCTAGGGTTGGGATGTTTGTGGGGAGAAAAGGTGTATATTGCCCCAACACTTCTGGACACAGAGGAACAGGCAGAGTGGATCGATCCCCCAACCTCCTCCTTAAAACAACTCCGTTTTTAAAGAGAAGAAAAGACGGAGTTGTTTTAAGGAGGGGTGGGGGGTGGGGGATCGATCCACTCTGCCTGTTCCTGTGGGTCCAGAAGTGTTGGGGCAATATACACCTTTTCTCCCCACAAACCTCCCAACCCTAGGGTAGCCAGCGGAGAGGGGGATTGCAACCCCCCACCCACTGATGTTAAAGGGGAAACTCCAGTCGGGACCTTCAGGCACCGTGGGTGAGGGAAAGAAAGCCAGCTGGTGTTTGCTTGGCTGTGAAGCGGTGAGTTGTTTTTCGTTGGGGGTTAGGAAGGGTGGGCTAGGTTGTGGGGAGGGGGGGGCGTGGTTGTTGGGGTTAGGAAGGGTGGGCTCGGTGGTGGAGAGGGGGGGCATGGTCATTGGGGGTTAGGAAGGGTGGGCTAGGTGGTGGGGAGGGGGGCTTTAGTGTGTTATGGTGCTTTGTTTGTGTGGAGTCGTGAAAGTAGATCGGGTTTCCCCTTTAATATCAGTGGGTGGGGGTTGCGATCCCCCTCTCCACTGGCTACCCTAGGGTTGGGAGGTTTGTGGGGAGAAAAGGGGTATATTACCCCCACACTTCTGGAACCAAAAGATCAGGCAGACTGGATCGAATCCCCACCCCCCTCCTTAAAACAACTCCGTTTTTAAAGAGAAGAAAAGACGGAGTTGTTTTAAGGAGGGGGGTGGGGGATCGATCCTCTCTGCCTGATCTTTTGTTTCCAGAAGGGTTGGGGCAATATACTCCTTTTCTCCCCACAAACCTCCCAACCCTAGGGTAGCCAGCAGAGAGGGGGATCACAACCCCCACCCACTGATATTAAAGGGGAAACTCCAGTCGGGAGCTTCAGGCGCTGTTGGTGAGGGAAAGAAAGCCGGCTGGTGTGTGCTTGGCTGTGAGTTGTTTTTCTTTTTCATTTTTTGGGCGCCGGTTTCCTCAGCGCTCTGCGCGCTCATGGCGCGCAGGACGCTGGGGCTTGTAGTTATGGGTTGCTGTTTTGTGTTTGTGCTGCGTTTTTTTAAAATGCTTTTCTTTCGATTGGCTGCGGCGCGTTTCCGAACGCTGCGCCGTGCGAGAGCCTCTCAGCCTGATTGGCTCTGGCACGGCATGGCGCAAGGAATGTTGGGAAGTGAAGTTGTTTCCCTTTCTTCGCGTTTGTGGGGCTGTTGCCCCACTGCCGGTTTTTTCAATCCTTCGTTGACCTGCATACCCAGATCGGCCGTGTGCACGAAGGGTGAGTGCAGGCAAGTAGGGCGAGGCATAGCAACCTATAGCCAGTTCCAACGGTTAACCCTTGGATTTATAGGTTAAGATATAGCATCAAGAAGCTAAGGTTGTATTTTGGCAATGCAGAATCTTTCCCAATTTCATTCTGTTTTGTGCTTAAGAAGTTTGATAGCCATCAGCTAAGTGTAATTAAAACTTGAAGGACCATCTAATGCAGGGGTGCCCAAGCTATGGCCCACACCCCCTAGTAATCCAGCCCATACCACCCTCACCACTCCTGGGAGCGGAAGTAAAAAATGTCCACACATGAGCAAAATGCTGCTGTAAAGCACCTGCAGCTCTCATAAATGTGTTTACTACAGCCACAGGTGCATTTACGGCAGCATTTTATGCATGCATGGGCATGTTTTACTTCCGCTTCTGGTGGGAGGAACCATGTGACCGGCTAACAGTCCGAAAAGTTTGCACACTCCTGATTTAAGACATTGTCTGTGAAAATTGATCAGAACTTGTGCAACAGATGCCCTGCATCTTAGTACAGAGGGGAAGAAGAATGTTGATAGAAAACTAGTTTCCCAACAGCTGATGCATAAGGTTCAGGTAAGCCCTTGACAAACTTTTCTCATGAAATTCAACTTCAACTTGATAGTTGTTCTGTAACATCACTGGAGCCACCAAAGGTTAAATTCTATGTTGTTTTGCAAAGTCTGCTACCTCAGATGTTTGACTGGAGGTATAGAATAGATAAATCTTTATTGTCATTGTCCTGCACAGAACAATGAGATTCCAGATGCTGACAAGCCAATTCAACATGTGCAAACTTCATTTTGTCATCAGATTTCACCATGTCTTCCTCACAGGCTCATCTTAAAGGCTCTTCAGTTTATACAATGGTTGGTGTAATGAACTTGGAAAACGTTACCTGATCTGAATCAGTTCCCATCACTTCTCACTTGGAGAAATGAAATGTTTTCACGCATTTAGCATGAATGCTTTCTGAGATTGCATTACGTCACCGGGATGAGCACCTCTAGTGTTTTTAGAAAGTCACCAAAGGGGGGATTTCCCAGATTGCATCACACCTGTTCACACTTTGAACTTCAAGTTCATATTCCTTTGAATTTGTAAGGTCATTCACCCACACTAGAGAGAAGGGGGGGGGGGCGAAGTTTGACCTTGGGCAACTTGCCAAGTAGTTTTGACCTTGAAAGATCTCAGAGAGATAACGCAAAATCTTATCTCTCAGATCTAATCTCAAGGACGCCTACATATTCCTTAGGTGGGCATAAAAGCCCTGCTTTTGAGAGGTTAGGGGGGGCAGGAGGGTCTTCATCAGATGCAGCAAAGCACTTTGAATCTTTGAACCATCGCTAGGAAAAGTGGAGATGGAACTTTGAGATGGGGCCGAAGCCAGGCCATTTCTTGGGAGGATGGAATGTGACTAGGTCTCTGGACTTAGTGCATTTCTCGCCAAGGAAACACAGCTGAAATTCCAGCAATCTTTGGACTTGGAAAATTCTAGGACAAGATTAGGTCTACTCTTAGATTTTATGTGCTTTCTTATTTTCAGTTAAGTAACTTAGGTTTAGAGAGCTAAGGACCCAGGAATGGGATCTTTTTATTTTAAGTCTTTTAGGCAGATTAGCATTTTAGCAACTGCTATGTTTTGCCATTGGATATTTCAATTGGATCTATGGAACCTGTTTTACTTATTACTGCAATAAAAGGAGGGAGGGCTGACCCAACCTCTTTTCCATGAAAGACAATTGGAAGTAGTGTTTTGTGGAGTCGCTGGAGTCTTTCAATGTCTATGTTATCATGCTACCACAGTGCAATACTCCCATTGCATGTCCTTGAAGGATCGCCCAGGAGGAGGGGAGATAAAGACGGACTTAGGTTGGAGAAACCATTCTCAGGGCTGGATATGGAGGAGGTATCTGTGGGAGCAATTGGTTGCCCGACAGCTTGAGGGAAGGACTGGGAAGCGAGGCCGAGAAAGTCCCAACTAGGCACACCTGGTTTCTTACCTTCTCCACCTGTCACATTTGGTTTTGGCCCGATACGGATGGTGAGGTGGCGACAGTAGGTATAAGACAAAAATGTATCAGAAAGCATTGGCCAGACCTTCAAACAAGGAATACAGAGAATGCTTATTGTGTTGCCTGTATTTCTGAAGGGCAGAAGAGATGCATGCTTCAAGTGAGGTGAATGTGTGGGTTCTGATTTGGAATGCAGTGTATATGTAATGTTGGGGGCATGGAGGACTGCCTAGTCCTGGGGTGGCCAACCTTGGTGCTCCAGCTGTTCTTGGAATTCAATTCTTAGAAGCCCTGATCAACAGGTGTGCTGACACTTTGGGTGTGGTCTACTTTGTGGGTGTGGCTATGTGACTGGGTCGACAATCTAATCATGCCTGCCACATGACCATGAAAACGTCTGCAAATACAGACAGCACTGGCTCTTGGGCTGTAAATGGAGATGAGCACTGCACCCTAGAGTCAGATACGACTGGCTTTTGAACAAGGATGACCTTTCTTTCCTACAAAAGTGGTCGCTATTTATCTACAGTTCTTGCAATTTCTTGCTTTCAAACTGCTAGGTTGGCAGGAGTTGGGATAGGGACAGGAGCTCAGTACCTGAGAATCAAACTCCAGAAGCAGGAAAAAAACATGTTAAAAAGTTTTGGTCATAGAAGCATTGGTGGGCTGAGTTACCAAAAGACCTTCTGAGAGCAATGTTCCCTCAAGACAGTAAAGGAGGAAAGTGGAGGGGGAGCAGAGGCTGGAGGGAAAAAATGGTCCCTTCCTGAAAAGCCTCCCTTTCGGTCTGTCCCTTTCTCCTCCCACAAGGAGGAAAGGGGAAGGGGGAGCAGAGACTGGAGGAAAAAGGAGTTTCCAGCCAGAGAGAGGTTTTTTCTTGGAGTAGGGGAATGGGTTGGAGTTTGGATAGGAAGTAGTTGGGGGACCCCTCCTCAGACCCACAACTTGCCCCATAGATTGTTTGTTGGTGTGCAGGAGGAGGATCCTGGAAGGGGGACCCAGGAAAGGTGCAGGGAGGAAAATGGGCATGGTTATGGGGAATTTCTACTACCCCATGTGTGAACTGGTGCAATACAGGAGCTGCCCATCACTGCCTACAGTCCTGGCCCACGGCATCATTCCATCCAGCCACCATCCTTGTCACTCCTGCCGCTACCCTTGTCTCCTCTGCTTGGCATGTCCCTAACATCGCTTCATAGCAGGGCAGATGTTGTAAGAAGGCTTACAACATCTGCCCTGCTACGGAGCAGCATTTGGGACATACCAAGCCAAGCAGAGGAGACAAGGATTGAGGAGGTGGTGGCAGAAACAGCAGATGCACATGGCCACCTGGTTCTTTCTCAGGGGCCACTCTGGCCGAGCATGGGAAAGAATATTCAGGACCCCTCCTTCACCCATGGCAAGCTGGTAAGCAGGGAAGTGGCTGCAACAGCATGGGGGGGGGGGAGTGTTTGCGGGCCAGACTGTTGGTGGTGGGGGATTGTTGGCAGTGGTAGCAGGGGAGTGTGGGCGGTGGCAGTGGTGGTGGTGGGAGTGTTGGTGGTGGTGGCAGGAGGAGTGTTGGCAGCAATGGTTGGGGGAATGTTGGCAATGGTGTGCAGGGGAGTGTTAGCCGGCAGCAGCAGCTGGGGGAGTGTTGATGGTGGCAGGATCACTTCCCCCTCCTCCTGCTGTTGCTGCCACCAGTTTGGCTGGAAAACAGTCTGAGGGGTCATGAGCTGGGCCCCAGCTTTAAAAGTTTGAGAAACCCCTGGTAGGGGGCAAGTATTGGCAGGAAGAAATTTATCAATTATCCCAGCCGGGCCGGGAAAGAGGAGGAAGACCAGCCGGGTGGGGGTAGGCCAGCCATTTACCTCGCCGCAAGCTCTCCCGAGCCTGGACACCACCATCCCCAGTCGGGCCGGGAAAGAGGAGGAAGACCAGCCAGGCGGGGGGGAGAGCCAGCCATTTGCCCCGCCACGAGCCCGCCATGAGCCCTCCCGAGCCCGGACACCACCATCCCCAGCCGGGCCGGGTAAGAGGAGGAAGACCAGCCGGGTGGGGGGGGGGAGGCCAGCCATTTACCCCGCTGCGAGCTCTCCTGAGCCCGGACACCACCATCCCCAGCTGGGCCGGGAAAGAGGAGGAAGACCAGCCGGGTGGGGGGTGGCCAGCCATTGCCTCACTGCAAGCCCTCCCGAGCCTGGGCACCACCAGCCCCAGCCGGGCCAGGAAAGAGGAGGAAGACCAGCCAGGTGGGGGGAGGCCAGCCATTTGCCTTGCCGCAAGCTCTCCCGAGCCCGGACGCCACCAGCCCCAGCCGGGGGGTGAAGAGGAGGAAGACCAGCCGGGCCGGGGGAGGCCAGCCATTTGCCCCGCTGCAAGCCCTCCCGAGCCTGGACACCTCCATCCCCAGCCAGGCCGGGAAAGAGGAGGAAGACCAGCCAGGTGGGGGGAGGCCAGCCATTTGCCTCACCGTGAGCTCTCCCGAGCCCGGATGCCGCCAGCCCCAGCCAGGGGGCGAAGAGGAGGAAGACCGGCCGGGCGGGGGGAGGCCAGCCATTTGCCCCGCAGTGAGCCCTCCCGAGCCCGGACACCACCATCCCCAGCCAGCCTCCAGCCTCCAGGCACCAATTGAGCGTCGAAGGAGAGGACCAATTGGCAGAAGGGAAGAAGGCAGAGGAGGAAAACCAGAGGGCGAGACTCAGAGCCCCATGCAAAGGATAAGTAGCTGATATGCAGAAATGTAGATGACTTAATATAGAAACTCACATAAAGACTTTATACTGACTTAATATAGCAACTCACATAGAGACTTTATACTGACTTAATATAGCAACTCACATAGAGACTGTGTTTAAAGTGTGATAATATGCATGATAATATGTTGTTTAAAATGTTCTAAACTTTTAAAACTGCGATAAACTGTACGGGGGGGGGGGGAATGGCCATAAAGCTTGCCAAGAGAACCCTATTGACAAAAACAAAAGGCAAAACAAAGGAGCAGGTCAGATGATACAGGATGCTTAGCACCACAGAGTGGAGGAAGGGGAGGGACAGGAAAGGGGGAGGAGAAATGCAATGTTGCAAGGAACAATACTGCATAGGGACATGGAATGTGAGATCAATGAACCAAGGTAAACTGGAAGTAGTAAAAAATGAGATGGAAAGAATAAGCATTGACATCCTGGGCATCAGTGAGCTAAAATGGACAGGGATGGGTGAATTCAGCTCTGGAAACCATCATATCTACTACTGTGGACAAGAAAACCTTAGAAGAAATGGAGTAGCCATAATTGTCAATAAAAGAGTGAGAAAAGCAGTAATGGGATACAATATCAAAAATGACAGAATGATGTCAGTAAGAATTCAAGGCAAACCTTTCAATGTTACTGTGATCCAAATATACGCACCAACCACTGGTGCAGATGAAGCCACAATGGACCAGTTCTATGAGGACTTACAACACCTCATAGAACAGACACCAAGAAATGATGTCCAAATTATATTAGGAGATTGGAATGCCAAAGTAGGAAATCAAAAAGTGGAGGGAATAACAAGCAAGTTTGGCCTTGGAACACAGAATGAAGCAGGGCAAAGACTGATAGAGTTCTGCCAAGAGAACGCACTGGTCATAGCAAACACTCTCTTCCAGCAACACAAGAGGCGACTTTACACATGGACATCACCAGATGGCCAACACCAAAACCAAATTGACTACATACTCTGCAGCCAAAGATGGAGAACCTCCATACAGTCAGCAAAAACAAGACCTGGAGCAGACTGTGGCTCAGATCACAACCTACTGATCGCAAAATTCAGGTTAAGACTAAAGAAAATAGGGAAAACAAGGAGACCAAACAGATATCACCTAGACAGCATCCCTAAAGAATACATGGTGGAGGTGATGAACAGATATAATGGCCTAGACTCAATAGACAGAGTGCCAGAAGAATTATGGACAGAGATGAGGGACATCATGCAGGAAGCAGCAAAGAAAACCATACCAAAAGAAAAGAAGCATAAGAAAGCAAAGTGGTTGTCTGATGAGGCTCTTAAAATAGCAGAGGAAAGAAGGAATGCAAAAGTCAAAAGAGAAAAGAAAAAGTACAATTATTTGAACACAGAATTTCAAAGAAAAGCAAGGAGAGATAAGGAAAACTATCTAAAAGAACAGTGCAAAGAAATGGAGGAAAACAACAAAAGAGGCAGGACAAGAGATCTCTTCAGAAAACTCAGGGAAATAAAAGGAACATTTAAAGCAAAAATGACCATGATAAGAGACAAAGACGGAAAAGAGCTAGCTGATGCAGAAGAGATTAAGAAAAGATGGAAAGAGTACACAGAGGGATTATACAAAAAGGACCTCAACACTCCTGATAATCACAATGATGAAAAAATTGAACTTGAGCCAGACATCCTGGAGAGCAAAGTTATAAAGGCCCTAAAGAGCACTGCAAACAACAAAGCTAGTGGAGATGATGGTATCCCAGTGGAATTTTTCAAAGCTCTAAAAGATGATGGAGTTAAATTACTGCATTCAATATGCCAGCAAATTTGGAAAACAGAACAGTGGCCACAGGATTGGAAAAGATCAGTATACGTCCCAATCCCAAAAAAGGGCAATGCCAAAGAATGTTCAAACTACCGAACAATTGCACTCATCCCACACGCCAGCAAGGTGATGCTCAAGATAATACAGGACAGACTTCAGCAGCATGTGGAGAGAGAATTACCAGAGGTGCAGGCTACTTTCAGAAGAGGCAGGGGGACTAGAAACCACATTGCCAACATATGTTGGATCATGGAGAAAACAAAGGAATACCAGAAACAAGTTTACTTTTGTTTTATTGACTACACTAAGGCATTTGACTGTGTGGACAACAACAAGATATGGCAAGTAATTAAAGAGATGGGAATACCAGAGCACCTCATATGCCTCCTGAGAAATCTGTACATGAACCAAGAAGCAACAGTTAGGACAGAACACGGAATGACAGAGTGGTTTGGAATAGGAAAAGGAGTAAGACAAGACTGCATTTTGTCACCCTGCTTATTCAACTTATAACAGAGCACATAATGTGCAATGCAGGGATGGAGGAATCACAATATGGGATTAAAATTGCTGGGAGAAACATCAACAATCTGAGATATGCAGACGACACCACCCTAATGACAGAAAGTGAGGAAGACCTAAAGAATCTCTTGATTGGGCTGAAAGAGGAGAGTGCATAAGCTGGCTTGAGACTCAATATCAAGAAACCAAGATAATGGCAACAGGTCCGATCAGTTCCTGGAAAATAGATGGGGAAAAGGTAGAAGCAGTGACAGATTTTACATTCTTAGGATCAAAAATCACTGCAGATGGAGATTGCAGCCATGAAATAAAAAGGCGACTGATTCTTGGGAGACAAGCCATGAGAAACCTGGGGAACATAGTTAAAAGTAGAGACATCACATTGCAAACAAAAATTAGAATAGTCAAAGCAATGGTATTCCCAGTAGTAATGTATGGATGCGAGAGCTGGACAATTAGGAAAGCTGAACGCAGAAGAATAGATGTCTTTGAAATGTGGTGTTGGAGGAGAGTTTTGAGAGTACCCTGGACAGCGAGGAGAGCAAATAGGCCAATCTTAGAAGAAATCAACCCTGACTGCTCATTGGAAGGTCTAATAGTAAAGACGAAGCTAAAGTACTTTGGACATCAAATGAGATGGGAGGATTCACTTGAGAAGCCTTGATGTCGGGAAAGGTGGAGGGCAAAAGAAGAAGGGGGAGGCCAAAGATGAGATGGCTAGATGGTATTGTAGACACAATGGGCACAGAACTGTGAGTGCTGAGGGGGATGGTGGAGGACTGAGGCGCCTGGAGAACAATGGTCCATAGGGTCGCAAAGGGTCAGAATCGACTGTGCGACTGAACAACAACAAGGAAAAGATGAGAGGGACCACAAGGATAAATGATGAGCTACATATCCCATTTGAGGCAAAGACTGATTTACTGGAGATGAGATGTTTCTCATGAAGTCCTTTTACTACAGTAGTGTCACAGGTCAGGTAGTGGACAATAAAAACAATGTAAATGTATTATGCACATAGTAAAACCACCCATCTAGTGACACCCCGTGTGTTTGCAAAGCCCTGATGGCCCAAGAACTACTTCTGGACAGTTATATACAGAGTCAGGGAATCAGTACAGCTGGAATTCTTGCACATGCAGGCTCCATGAAAGCTGCACAGTGAACAGCTTGTATTGCTAAAATAAGTGTTTTTTGAAGTCGGGAATCACTTTAAAGCCTGTCAGACTTTTCCTGTCAACCTTCAGAGCCCAAAACCAGATGTGACACCAAAAATTCAAATGTAATTAATTGGAGATTTACAGGGATTGTATGCCAATCTTCTAGTAGCTTAGATGTGACATAGAATCTAACCTTTGGTGATCCCAAAAGAGATTTAGTTAAAGGTATGGATACTACATTGGATAGTTCAGCAAGCTAGGATTTGTTTTGGGAGATGCATGGTGGGGAGTAGGAAGCTTAGATAATTTCTCATAACAACATTATAACATGTGCACGAAAAAAATAGTCTGCAGCTCAAATACTTGAGCTATAAGCAAGTAGTTGGTGCTATGTGTGGCTCATATGATATGTTCTGCTCTTGGATCGTTAAACTATGTTATCCATTTTAATGATGCTTTTTTGAATAATTATGGTAATGCAGAATGCACAAGCATTCAGAGGTTTTGTTGAGAGTTTATCTTAACTTCCCATTTCCTTGTACAGTAGAACCCCGTATTACAAAAAAAGTTAATTCCACTATGTCTTTCTTTATACAATATTTTTTGTTATACAAAGCATGCCTTGTATAACAAAAATCCCTATGGGATGCATCATACAATGAAAATCTCTATGAGAAAAATCATACAATGAAAACTTTTCGTCGTACAATGCATCCCATAGAGATTTTTTGTTGTACAATTTTCCCCATAGAGATGCATTGCTTTGTATAGCTAAAGAAATTGTTATATGGGTTATAGTGGTTAGCGCAAATCCTCTTCATTGTACACATTTTCGTTATATGAGGCATACATTATGCGGGGTTCCACTGTACATCCATCCCATTGTTTTTGAGTGGATGTACACAGAGATACATAGTGCTAGAAGACAGGGAGTTTACACTGAATCAAAAGACACTCATGTTACAGCTCCACAGAGGACGCTGTATGAGTTTGAAGATAATACAGTCACACTAGACACACCCGCTTAAATACAGTCTACAATCAATACTGCATTCTGCCTTGACAGAAAGCTGAATTTTTATCTGCTAAATGTGTGAGCTTGAGGCAGCTCTGTGTCTGAAGTGGTTTAAATCTGAAATGTGATGTGCTGCACAGAAAGTTGATTGACATCTTTGTTTATTGAAAAGTATTACATGAACAACAAAACACTGGCAGGGACAGAATACTCCACAACAAAGTGCAGCTGTATTATTTTTTCAGCCCTACGTGTGTTGCCTCTTTGATGCTTGTCTGATGTAATAAAGCCAAAGGCTAGAAAACAAACAAGCATCTTTTGTAAGCTAGTAGTCAAAAATATTGGACCTGATTTGGGGGCCAAGGAATAAGAAACATTTCTACAGTTGCTGGTGGAGGAGAGAATAGTCTGAGAATGCAACTGAGACTGAGATTTTATTTTATTTTTTGCTTCTACATTTCCAATGCTTTTTCAACTTGAAAAATAAATTAGAGAGCATTTAGTAAGCAAATGGAACGCGACTGACTTGAAATATTTTTACATATGTGCCTAAAGAAGTCAGGAGAAAAATATATTAATGACCGATTTTAAAGCTTTAAACATGCAGAATGAGGAATTAAGGACCATTTAAAGTTTTATGTTAGAATAATTATCCCTTTCATTGAAATTTGCCTGTTTTATTAAAGCTTTAGTATGTCAAGGTAAATAGAGGTTAATGTTGCTGTTACTTCTACCAATGGAGTATTATCTTTAATCTTACTTTAATAAAATGGTAGTGAATTGCACAGTAGGGGTAATCACCATAGGCTAATTTAGAGAGTTATAAAAACCTCTCCTGAAAAACTCAATTTAAAAAAGAAAAAGAAAAACATGGATAAAATATGAAAAGTAACAGCTCTTTGAGAAAAAGGCACCTTCTTTAATAAAACCATGTATATCTACTTTGCCTTTAGTAGTAGTAGTAGTAGTAGTAGTAGTAGTAGTAGTAGTAGTAGTAGTAGTAGTAGTAGTAAACTTAATTTCTATTTATGACACTGCCAATACAAGTAAGATCACAAAGTATTCTGCATTATAACTGTTACTTCTCTAGACTAAAGATTGGTTTGGCTGTAATGGAAATTATTTTGTATTGTCAGATGAACATATGATATATATGAACTCCATAGCTCCTTCTTGACAAGCTGTTTTCACAATTCAATAAAGATGTGTTTATCACATATCTGAAACAGATGTGTGATAAAATGAACATCTGTGTCAGGCTAAACATAGCATTGTTTAGAGAAAGAATTATATCAGTCTCCTGTTTCCCATCCTCATCATCAGATGCAGATGTGTAGTCAGGTTCTCACCACCGAGTAAGATGATATTAGCTGTATCACCAAAGGCTGTGCTGAAATCCTGAGTATCGGCAGGTTTAGGAGTAGAACTATTCTCAAGCAGCCTCCTTCCACAAAAATTACAGCAATAAAAAGTAACAACCAGCAGATGAAGACTTGTGTGAGAAGGGTTCAAGTGTTGTCATTTCACTGCAAACAGTAGAGCGAGAAAATGCATCAGAACAACCTTTCTCAACCTGGTGTACTCTAGAGTTGTTAAAATGGCACTTATAATTAGGGTTCTCTCTAATGTGGGTACCTGGGCAGCTGCCCAATGTGGAAACTACAAATTTACATTCCTTACTCTTTTTTAACGTTCATCTGTGCAACAACGTATTCTAAGCGCCCGTAGTAATGTTCATTCCATGAAAAAAATTAGGTGGGAGTATGTTTGTAATATTTATTTATTGATTTCATAAAACTCGTTATACTTTTGATGAAATATTACATTTTTATTCCCTCATGTTTGTTATTTCAGTAAACAAACATATAACGTAAAGAGAACAAGTGCCAAACAACCAGAGTGACACGCTGTCATTTGCATCAACTTTGTGTTATGCCCAAAATTCCCACAAGATATTATGAGTGTGCTAGTGTTCTCCGATCGATAAAACCAATAGGAAGCTAGGGCACAATGAACCAATAGAAATATAGATTTCAATGGTTATCTTATCACCCGTTTTGGAAACTGTGGAAGAATGTTCTTCCATGTTGGAATCCTTATGCCAGTGTGAATGTGGTAATTAAGCCATTTTAATCCCAACTTTCCTGTGACAAACAGGTTAAGTATTTAAGTTTTTTATACTCAAAATGGTCATTAGGGCAGCGGACCAGTTGTTAAATTACAGTGGTACCTCACTTAAAAAGCATAATGCGTTCCACGGGATTGCGCTTTGAGCGAATTTGCTCTTTAAGCAAAACACCATTGTAAGTGACCAATTGTGACTTCTGCCCGGGGGGTGGGGGGGATTGCAAACCCCAATTTAGTTGTTAAGCGAGTTTTTGGTTGGTTTTAGTTGTTAAGCAAGGTGACCATTCAGAGAAAATTCTGCTCTTTAAGTGAGTTAGTCTCTAAGCAAGGCACTCTTTATGTGAGGTTTTACTGTATTTGAATCCAACCACTGGATGGAATGTTTTAATTTCTTGTATCACAGGTGCCATAATTGTCTATTCTAGGAGTTTTGCCTGATTTACACACACCTGGCAGACACCTAAAGGTGGCTCAACTGGAAGAAAAGCCCTAAACTGGAAGGTTTTGAGACTTAGTTAGGCCTACCTATTTAAAACCATCCCTGCAAGCCCTGGGGCAGGAACAGGAAGCTTGGCCTATTTAAAATGACCCAAGTGAGATACATTTAGATGTCTGTAAGGTGTGCACAATCAAGCAGAACCTTCAGAATGGGGAATTATGGAACTTGTGATCCAAGAATTCTAAAAAATGCTATATGCATTAACCAGTATCATTTTAAAGCAAACACCTCTAATGTTGCTAGTATAATTCTGTAAACCACCCAGAGTAGTGACTGCTATTAAATGGGGGTGAAAACAAACAAACAAAAAGCCCCCCACCCACCCAATTTGCAGTCCAATGCTAACCATGTTTACTCTGAAATGTCCCATCAATTTCATGGGATTTATATCCAAGGAAGTGTGTGTAGGCATTCTAATCTTACTTATGCTTGATTCCACATAGTATAGCCTGGGGGGGTTAGAAATGATTTTTTTCTCCCTAGATATTTTTCACAGGCAAAGAAGCATTCCCTTCTGTGTTTAACAAGTCTTAGTGCCAGTAAGGTGGTACATAAAGCCCTACTGAGTATCGAAAGCTGTTTTTTTTTTATCCAGGAAATATTCAAAGCATGTAGAAGTCTCTAAAGTGTCTGTTCCAGGGGTACATTAATGCATTTGAAAGGATATTAAAGCTTAACATAGAAGTGGGAAAATCCTAGCGGCAAAATGTAAAACTGCTTAACAGAATTACATCCAGAACTTTGTGTATTAGATTTAAAAATAAATCATCTTATACTTGCTTGTATTAAAGTTGTATGTCAGTTTGGGAGACTTTAGAACATTGGACAGGTTTCACTTATTTTCTGGTACGTAACTTTTCTATGTGTACCCACATATGTGTGGATTACATTGAAGATGGTTGATGACCTATTTTCAACTGATGATTTGTTTAATGTACAAAGTTAAGGCAATTTTTAAACAGTAAAAGAAAATCACACACACACATACTACAACCCCAAACCTTAGCTTCTCTTCTCTAATGTTCAGCTGCACATGAAGTCATGCCTTAATTAAGCAGTCTTCTCACTTTAATGCTTCCAATTAACCTTTACCGACTTTATGTTCTATATAAAGCAATGGATTTTTCCAGAGGAAGGAGTAGATTTGATTTCTGGACTTAAATGGCCAGGACAATTTTCCTTTTTTTTTTTTTTTGGAAAAACTCCACTTATTGGCAATCTATTTTCAGACTGTAATCTAGATTGTTCACCAGGAGGGAGAATTGTTTTGGCACACAAAGTTGAAATAAGAGTTATAAATATTTGTTTTGCCTCTTTTTCTTTTTCTTTTGCAGGGGGTAGTTGGGTAGTGGGTAGTAGCTGAAATGACTAAATAAAAAATTCCACCATTAATGATAGAGACATTCTGCCAGTTTTGTATTTGGAATACGTGATTTGAAATATATATATATATTTCTCTTTCATTCTTATGTATATTTCTCTTTCATTCTTATGTATAAATGAATTTTATAAATTCCCAAAAGAAGGCCTTTTAATCATAAATAATTCATACTAGCAAATAGGGATATGAAAGTTTTGTGTTCTTTTGTGCTTTCTTCTGCTGTTTCTGTCAAATCCCATGGGAAATGACTCATCCAGTAGTGTCACAAGGGAAGCACCCTCCATCTTGTGCTTCATTTTTGCTTCTGTGCCTGTTTTAGTTAGATTCCCACCAGAAATTTCCCCCATGAGTGTGGTTTGCCCACTTCTCACAGGAGAAATTTCAAGTGATGTGGGGGAGAGAAATCTCTCTTCTAGTATTTTGGTGTGTGAGGGAGTTTGTTGTTGTTGGGGTTATGTTTGTAATTTTTGGGCTGTATTTTCCTGCTTACGTTTCTTGGTTTTCAGGAGAGGGGGGGTGTTTCCTTTTGTGCAGGTTTTATTTTGTTAAATCAATTTTTATTATGGTCCAAGACCTGCATAGTAAAGCAAAAAGGACAGAAGTTAAAATGAGGGTACTTAAACTATATTTTAAAAAGAAGCATTTCTGCTCAGAGTTAAGGAGTAGTAAAATTGGTATTTAAGATTAATATGTTTAGGCTTTACAGATGAATGCTGGAAACTTCACATTGTTATGTGTCAATTTTAAATGGTCCATGCAATATTGTATGTTCACTGTAGCCACTCCCAGCACTGTCTATATCACTTTTTAAAATGCTTAGTCATGCCACAGTATCTCAAAACCCAGGTTAATGTGCCTCAAGGCTTTGATGAAGAAAGTGAAAAGTTTTACTGTGAGCACAAAGAGCTCTTCATGTGGTTCTTCGCATTAGACTCATTTTGTTTATTATTTATCTGTGGTTGGAATCTTACTGCCTCCCCCCTCCTCCACATATGCATACCTGTCAACTGCGGCTCCGGACAATACGGGACCTGCGGAGAACGGTTCTGTGCAAGTTGCCTTCTACGCATGCGTAGAAGGCTTTTACGCTTGCGTAGAACCCTTTTACGCTTGCGTAGAACCCTTCTACGCATGCGTACCCTTCTATGCATGCGTAGAAGGGTTCTATGCAAGCGTAGAAGGGCTCTACGCAAACGTAAAAGGGTTCTACGCAAATGTAAAAGCCTTCTACGTATGCATAGAAGGCGACTTGTGCAGAAGGGATGCGCCGTACCTCTTTTCCCCCGCTGCCAAATGCCGGGGTTTTGGCAGCTCCGGGCGGGAAATGGCGCAAATCGGCGCCAAAAAAGGAGAAATCCTGGCCAATCCGGGAAGGTTGACAGGTATGCATATGGAAGAAATTTGAAAAGCTATTGTGGCCAGTTAACGTGTTGGTCATGTGTCTGGTCACACAATCAGCACATGGCCAATGTCTAACCTGCACTTCATCATTTAGCTATGGTGGTTTTCCTTTATTTTGCTTTTGTTCACAGAAAAGGAAAAATAAACACAGTAGGATCAACACCCATTTCTCCCTACTTTATTTTTTAAAAGGTTTTTTAGAATTATTCTGTTTGCACCAGAGAAGGCAGGACTCATTCTTAACGATTTTGTTAGGTCATTTCCTTCAAAATGCACAGGTCTCCTTTATAAATTATTTGGAGTAACTCGTTTCTTTTGCCCCATGGTTGTCCCATTACCTCTCATGGTAATGCCTACAGCTGTCTTGTGTGAACTAAAACAAATATGTAGCATTCTAACTGAAACATGCAGTTGTTGCTAGATTTAAGTTGCCATCTGTGCAGTTTGCTTAACCATGTGAGAAAAGTTGAAGATATTACCCAGGAGGAATGCTGAAGGAACAGCCAGAAGGAGGAAGAAATTATGTCACACTGAGTGGTACAGGCCCTGGCTTTTATCGCAAATAATTTTTGAAATTGAGCTACTAGAAAACACAAGTTGTGGTATGAACTACCTTGTCCTCTGGAGAGTAAATAATTGTTTAAAAATGTGTCCTTGGTTTAGGACTGCAGTCAGCTTTGAGATTTTGCACAACACTCATTGCAGGCGCACCCCCCCAATAACGGACACAGACAACATTGAAAGTGGATAACAGCAAAGGGCCACATTTATTGATTCAATGCCCTAGTCCGAATTATAAATTTGTATTGGTAAAACGACCAATCATAATTCCTAAGGCAAGCAGGCCGAAGTAACACTGGTAAGGTACCACCCCAAAATTGCCAACGGCAATTGGTTACAATGTATCAATTTGTATCAATTTGTTTGTCAACAACAAACAAATTGTTGACCGTAGTCAATAACTAACTCATGACCCCACCCTCTGACGCGTATCCGTGAAATCACAGGGGTGATGCATGCTGGTTAGCAATCACCATCACCCCATCGCCTGGTTCGTCGTTGACCGGACAACGTTTAACTAATTTATTCCTGTCTAGTGTTGTCCAGTCAATTGCGAACCTGCCGGATACTTGTGGGTCATACTGTTTACCTTACCAGTGCTACCCGCCACACGGAGGGGCTTCACAGAAGACCTGACGCCCCCCCCCCAGACCGTCAGCTCGGTCAACAGGCCTGCTCGCCAGTCACCCAACAGGAGGTCCATACCTCCTCGCGACAGATGGACCCCATCCCCTGCATACAGGTCATAATTTTGCAGACTAATATCGGGGTGATGACTAACCCGTCCCCAAGCCCTGGTGGTAAGAAACCGCGCCACTGCCTTATTGACCGCGCGCCTAGCGCGGTCAAGAGCCAGGAGGTTAACGCCCCCTCTGTAAGAGTGGCGCGGAACAATGTCCGACCAAACCAGGGTTGTGGCAGGCCAGACATAGTGCAAGTAGGCGAGTTCCTCGCAAATCGCATGCTTGAGCGATAAGCCGGTGACCTGGCCCAAATCATTGCCCCCCAGGTGAATGATTAGAATGTCAGGCGGGTCAGCCCCCAGGCCAGAAAAAAGGAAAGGCCGCAGCTCCCGCCATAACATCCCAGGCTTACCATGCCATGCGAGACTGGCGTGGTCACCCAGTCCCAGTCGGGGTCCCCACTCTGTCGCCGCAGCGTAACGCGCTGCCCTGTGCACATAGCTGTGGCCCACCAGCCATACTGTCACCGGTGTAATACGACACCCAGGGTCTGTAAGAAAATTGAGAAAAAAGGTGGTAAGGTGACTGGATTGGTACTCATGGCGGGAGTGGGCGCACATAAAACTGAAAACATTGCGAGCCCCACCTCCCCATGCTGCGTATGTCAGCCCCAGAGTACCCAAAAGCAGCTGCTGTAGAGGCTGCACCAATACGGAACGAATGTGTGCCATAACGGGCACCTGGTAGGCCCACCCTGGTGAGGGCTCTGGCTGTCACCTTCCAAAACTGAAATTTAGTAAGGGGAGACCCATCTTGGTGACAGAAAAACGGGCCGTGGTGCATGCCACGCAGTGCCAGGTATTCCTGTAGGGCACCAACCGGACAGATGTCGGCCAAAGAACACCGTAGCAGTCTTACTCCACTGCCTACGCCATGCTGATCTGTTTTAGAGGAGCGAATCCTCAACTGGGCCCAGTCTTTGGCAACATAGACATCTCCGAGTTCCAGTGCCCTACCACTTGCATCCGCCTTAGACAGCATCACGAGTTCGCTGACGCGGAGCGCTCCAAAAAATGCCACCGTTGTGGCTGCATGAAAAAGGGCTGCCTCATAATGATCAAAACAGAGGCCTGGCCAGCCCCGGGCCAACTGGGTAAGAACCCCTGGGGAAATAGGGTGCCGGTCGTCCGGGCAACGCCCGCGCTCGCGCACCCACCCCTCCAAAACGTGTCTCACACGGAAGTCAGAGGTGGTATCCACATGACCCCCTACTTTGGCCATAAAAGCCAACGCCGAGAGCTTGGATGCTATGGTGCGAGGTGCAAGGCCCTGTGCGTGGAGGTGGACCATGAACCGCAGAACATGGTCCACCGGGATAGGCCAGGTCTCTGGCAAGTGAAATTGAGTAGCAAAAGCCCTATATGAACTGAGTGCTTGTTGATACGCCTTACGCGTGCGTGGCGCTAGTGACAGGCCAATCGCCCGGTTCACCTCTCCTTGCCAATAGTCCACATCTCGTCCGGGAGTGGCGAGGGAAATTCCTCCGCATCCGGGGCCAAGGCGCGGAACCGGGAGATCTGCAGGCGGGACAAAGCGTCAGCAATATCATTATTAACCCCTGGGACATGCCTGGCCCTGAACAAGACATTGAGGCGCAGGCAGCGCAGCACAAAATGGCGCACTAGATCCATAACCCTGGGCGATTTAGAAGTCTGTGCATTGACAATGTGTACCACGGCAGCATTGTCGCACCAAAAATGCACCACCGAATTAGCCCACTGTTCGCCCCATAGCATCAAAGCCCCCAGAATGGGAAAAAATTCCAGGTATGTGAGATCCCGCAGGCGACCTGTGCCTGCCCATGCCGGTGGCCACCCACCATAGGCCCACTTCCCATTGAAGTACATCCCATAACCCAGGGATCCTGAGGCATCAGACTGGATCTGGAAATTGGGGGATGCTAGGAGGTCCGACCTCCAAAATGAGACCCCATTAAACTCCCTCAGGAATTGCAACCAGACGAACATGTCTGCCCTGATACCCCGGGTAAGCCTAACTTTGTGGTGGGGCCTGGATAACCCTGCCATGGCGTCGCATAAGCGCCGGGCAAAAGCCCTGCCCGGTGCGACCACCCTGCAGGCAAAATTAAGGTGCCCGTGTAGCACCTGCAGTTCCCTCAGGGATGCCTTACGCTTGGCCAGCAATTCCGAGATAAGGGTCACTATCCTGGACACCTTATCACCCGGCAACCTAGAAGCCTGCGCTACTGTGTCAATCTCAACCCCCAGGAATACTAAATTGGTCGATGGGCCCTCGGTCTTTTCGGGCGCTAAAGGGACACCAAGTTCCTGCATTAGCGTCTGAAATGTATTGAGGAGACGTGCACACGTGTCCCAGCCCCGTTCACCCCCGAATAAAAAGTCATCCAGGTAATGGGCTACAGACCGGGACCCTGACCTGCGGACAAAAGCCCACTCTAGGAAGGTACTAAAACGCTCGAAAGCCGAGCATGATATGGAGCAGCCGAAAGGCATGGCCTTATCAAAATAATATTCCCCTTTAAATTTAAAACCCAGCAATTCAAAGTCACCCGGGTGCACCGGCAAGAGGCGAAAAGCTGACTTAATGTCGCACTTGGCCAGCAAGGCACCCGGGCCACACGAGCGCACCATGCGCAGCGCATGGTCAAATGATGTATACCTGACCGAACAAAGGTCATCAGGTATAGCATCGTTGACCGATCGGCCGGCTGGGTAGGACAAATGATGAATAAGGCGAAACTCACCTAGGGACTTTTTGGGAACCAAACCCAATGGTGAAACCTTAAGGTTGGGAAAAGGGGGTGCGGGAAAAGGTCCAGCGACCCTGCCCGCGTCTAATTCCTTTCTAATGCTGGCCGCAGCCACCTCCTCCCTTCCTCTGAGGGATAACAGGTTGGGAGCATCCTGAGGGGATCTATCACCCATAAAAGGGATACGAAATCCCTGCTTAAAACCTTGAATGAGATACTCTCTGTCCTCCCCCCTTGGGTACGATGCGAGCCAGCGCTCCAGCATGTCCACCTTAATTGGGGAGGGTGCCTTTTGGAGAACTAGCTCCCTCCGTGGCAGCCTTGCCAGCCCACTGTCCACCCCTCCCTCTGCCTCGCGCCCCCCCAGGCTTGGGACAAGCCGAGGCTGCGTGGGGACCAGAACATGTGGGGCACTCATGTTTGTATCTGCAGTTCTTTCGACTGCAGGAACCATTCGACGAGAAAGTCCAGCACAGCAGGCGGGCTGGAACCCCCTGCCCCGCCGATTGGCGGGTAACCTGCGCTGGAGCTGCTCGCTGGACAGCATGTCCACAATGGTATCTATCCCCCGGGGCAGGGCGTGTGGGTGTCATATACAAGAGCCACAGTCTCTGGCAGGGCTCATCCCATCTCATCTCGGGATGGAGGGGAATCCTCATACGGAATTCCTCATCATATGCTAGCCATGAGGGGCCCGGGAAATCTACCATCGCCCTATATATGTTGTCCAAATATTGGACCATGGGAATAGCTAGATCCGGCCGCGCCCTCAAATATACCGCCATATATATCAAATAAGCGGGGAGCCAATTAGCCCAGGTACGCGGCGGCTTACGGCGGCGTGCCTGCTCCTTGTCCTTCTCATCCTGACCCTCCCTTTCTTCCTTGGTGGGCTCTCTGTTCAGGAGTGAGAAGATATCTACATATTCCCCTCGCCATATCTTTTCTCTGGTAGCCTGTGCCAAGTGATCACCCAGTGGCAAGGAATACCCTGCCGTCGGCAAAGCCGAAAAGGGGACAGCAGGCCTGGTAAAGGGAGCCTGAGCTAACCCTGCCACCCCCAGGACGTTCCCAGCAGTGTAAGAACCTAGGCCCACCCCAGTGGGCATGGTGGCAGTTGTTGTCGCCGGGTGGGTCGCCAGAGGGGTAGTCCCCGCACCACCCGCGCGAGGCCAAGGCCACTGAAAGGCCCCCCCTATATTGGGGATATGTGTAGATGTACTCGTTTGCACCGTATACTCACATGCTGCACCCCCGCGGGCCGCCCCCACCGGGGGTTCTGGCCCACTGGGGGCGTCGGAGCTCACGACCGATGTAGAGCTCATCGCCGGGGCTTGACCCGCACCAGGTTGCTGGCTGGGGAGCTGCGAGGCAGTGGCCGGAGCCGCGCCACCCGCCTGCAGCAGCTCAACCCTCCCTGCCGGCTGTTGTCCTGCTGCCGCTAGCGCCTCGAAAGGTACCCCGAAAGGGGCGCCTGCCTGACTGGCCCGGGCCAAAGACGCCTCCAGGGCCGCAATACGGGCCAGTAAGGTGTCCACATTAACCATGGGGAAAGAGCCGGCCTGCCCACCTGATCCTTGCATGGGGACAGGTCCCTGCACCCCAGGGGCCGTATATGGCCATTGGCCAACGCCAAAGCCCGGTAGGGCTGGTGAAGAAACCTGCCAAGGCAGGGAGCCGAGCCACCCCCCAAGGCTAAAGGGCCCCGGGAGAGGCTGCGGCCCGAAAGGAATAGGCCCAACGGATTGAGCGGGAGGATGAGCGGTGTCCACCGCTCGCGGGCCGCGGGCCGGAGCGCCCTCCGCGCCCGCACTCTGATCGGGCCAAGGGGCGATAGACCCCATGCCACCAGCCCCGGCCGGGGATGGCAAAGGTGGCTGCTGAGGAGGCGGCACCGCGGTCCTCCGACCCGGATTGCGCCTCCTAACAGCCCGAGCTGAATTCGCAGCAGCCTTCTTTTTGGAAGGCATCTCACCGCAGCAGAAAGGGAAGCTAGCTAGGCAAAATTGACCAAAAAGGCTTCCCGGTCGTACCCACGAGCGACGGAGACGCAGGGAAAAAACTTCTCCGCTCCGTCGCTGAGGCAAAATGGCAGCACGGCTGCCTCGTGGCCACCCCTTTTATAAGGGATGTGGCCACGCCCCTAACTACCCGGATTCTCTGTCCTGGGGGGGGGGCCCCGCAAAGGGCGCGGCGGCCATTTTGGCGCCGCGCTTGCATTTTCTGTTGTAGTTGGTTTTAGTTTAGAAGACAAACTAATTTAATTCGTATTGCACATTGTTGCTTTTTGAAGAAAAGAGTAAGACATGCTGAGGCCCTGTCATATCTCATTCATTAAAAGATGGCATGAAATTGTTTAAGTTTTAAATGTTATATGTATAGCTTTGTTTGCAGTTTGTATAGCTACATTTGAAATCCGAGGCTAGAGGAATGTTGTTTAGGAATGCAATTAGAAAAAAATAAAAATTGGATGAAGGGAGGAACGACAGCCTACGCTGACCAGCGAATGCTATGCCTGTCTATCTTTTGCCAGGCCTAGGTGAGCTAAGTGCCAGCAAGTGATAAAAAATGGTGATTTATGTCATCATTTCAAGATATAAATACAGTTCCTTTCTCAAGAGTTGGGAGTGGGGGTTGCAATGACCAAAGACTTTAAAGAGGGTTGGAAGGCTTTGTGAGAAAGATTTTAAAAAGGTTACCGAGGGTAAAGTATGACTATTATGTTTGCTTGCAAAATTGTTTTGGTTTCACTTCACTTCATTCCTTCGAAGAGATAGAGATGCTCTACTGAGAACAGAAACAGTTAAACAAAAATATAATTCTTTCCTGATCGGTTTATAGCTTATTTCTTTTTTGTATCTTAGAATATCAGTGTATTTCTCTCTGGATAAAATGTTTTAAGACTATATCTTTAAGGCTCATTCAAATTTCCAAAGATTTATGATGTCTTAGTGGGAGAAACATACCTGTCAAGTATCCCATTTCCCCCCGGGAAAACCCCTTATTTTTACCCCTCTTCCTGCCCCTCCCATTTTATTAATTTCCCCTTAATATCCTTTATTTTTTTTAAAAAAAAAATCCTGACTGGAGTCCTCACAGGTGAAGCTGCATTATGTTTTTGCTACCACCAGAGGTCACTGTGTGGCTTTTCACTTGTGGAAGGAGAGAGAGGTGTGTGTGCTTCTGTAGTTTCTTTTTCATTTCCTTTCAGTGCCACATGGTCATGGAGGCTTCGTTTTTGCTGCTGAGCTAGTTGGAGCCACCATGGGACGGGAGTCAGTCTGCTGTAGGTGAGCAATATTTCATATATGGAGATTAACTCCTCAGCTTCTGGGAGGCTTGGAAACTACAGGGGTTGCTTTTTACTTTACTAATTCCCTTCCTTAAGCTGAATCCGACATTCTCAGGTGTTGGTGCTTCAACTGGTTGCAGTGAGGAACAAATAGATTGGTTAATTTGGGGGAATTAATCCGTTGCTCCTCCACCCTAACTGGTGTGTGTGTGTGTGTGTGTGTGTGTGTGTGTGTGTGTGTGTGTGTGTGTAGCCATGTGCAGGGCTAGTTCATTAAAGCCAAGCTGCCTACAAGCAGTTGGTAACCCGAGGGAGCTGGTTTACTATTCTGCTCTTTTTCCAGAATTTTTTTAAAATTAGAAATGAGTAAACAAGAAAGAAAACAAAACAAAAGTCCCCCAAGAAGATGGGAAAACCGTTATTTGGCCCACGCAGCACTGGCTCTTTGGCTGTAAATGGAGATAAGCACTGCACCCTAGAGTTGGATACGACTGGCAGATTTTACTTTCTTAGGATCAAAGATCTCTGCAGATGGTGATTGCAGCCATGAAATAAAAAGGCAACTGATGCTTGGGAAACAAGCTATGAGAAACCTGGGGAACATAGTTAAAAGTAGAGGCATCACCTTGCAAACAAAAAATTGCATAGTCAAAGCAATGGTATTCCTGGTGGTAATGTATGGGTGTGAGAGCTGGACCATTAGGAAAGCTGAGCGCAGAAAAATAGATGCCTTTGAAATGTGGTGTTAGAAATAGGTAGGTCCTAGAAGAAATCAACCACAACTGCTCACTAAAGGTCAAATAGTAAAGATGACGCTAAAGTACTTTGGACATCAAATGAGAAGAGAGGATTCACTTGAGAAAGCCTTGATGCGGGGAAAGGTGGAGGACAAAAGAAGAGGGTGGCCAAAAATAAGATGGCTAGATGGTATTGTAGATGCAATGGGCACAAAGCTGTGTGGTCCAAAGAACCCTTTCCCCATCTTCTTGGGGGACTTTTGTTTTGTTTTCTTTCTTGTTTACTCAGTGGCTTAAGTGACTAAGATGCTGTCTGGGAGGCAGAAGGTCCCGAGTACTGCAGGATAGAATCAGCTCCCGTCTTTGTCCCAGCTCCTGCCATCCTAGCAGTTCGAAAGCAAGAAATTGCAACTAGATAAATAGGGACCACTTCAGCGCTCTGGTGTCTAATCATGCCTGCCACATGACCACAGAAATGTCGGCAGACACAGACAACGCTGGCTCTTCGGCTTTGAAACAGAGATGAGCACTGAACCCTAGAGTCGGATACGACTGGCTTTCGAGCAAGGGAAAACCCCCTCTCTGTCATATAGTGATCAGGCAACACCCCCCCAATTAGGGTCCAAGTTACCTCTAGAACTCTAGAAACGAAATCCTCCAGCCAAGAGGCAGGGCAGAAACAGCTCAATAAAGCATGAGGTTGCCCCTGCATATATGAAATATATCACTCACCTAGAGTAGACTCCTGCTCCCAGCAGCCAAAACGAAGCCTCCAGGACCATGTGGCTGGTAGGAAAGGGAAAGGGAAAACTACAGAACGCTCCCCCCTTCTCTCTCCCCCCCCTTCCACAAGCAAAAAGCCTGCCACACAGCGACCTCTGGTGGCCGGAAAAAAATACTGCACCTTCGCCTGTGAGGGCTCTGATCAGGATATTTTTTTAAAAATAAGGGAAAATACGGGGAAATTAATAAAACGGGAGGGGGCAGGAAGAGGGGTAAAAATAAGGGGTTTTCCCGGGGAAAACGGGATAGTTTACAGGTATGGGTTTGTTTGAGAAGTATTGACTGGACCAAGAACACTGACTAAGACACGTGACTAAGACAGCATTCCAACTTGGGTTTCCCCTATTCCAAACCCAAAACAACTTTTAAATCACATTGTCTCTCTCTCAGTTCTGCATTACTATAGATACAATTCCAAGGATGAAACAAATAGGTGGAAGGAAACACAATGCAACAATGTGTTAAATTTCCATAATGTGCAGATTTATTTAACATGCAAACAGACTACCTTAATTAAACTAGCCAAAGATGCAAACTAGGGTATCCACATATGAAGAACTGGAACATAACAACTCTGCTCCAACTGGTATACACGTAGAAAAAAAATAATGTCTCAGTAGTGCAAGTGCTGAATAGAAGATATTTCATAGTAATGGTCCTTGTTTGGGAGGATTCGAGCACTATAGGTTAAATTATCTGTTGCAAATATTTGCACCAACATTCTTCAGGTTGGGGGGGGAGTGTAGATCTATAGAAGGAGGGAAAAACCTGACCCAGGTTTTAAGTTTTCAAAATGCTTTGCTTATACAGAATGAGAAAGGAGTGATGCATGAAAGAGAGAAAACTAGAGTTGGGTGATGAGGCGGGGACAGGGAATTGCTGCCTCAAAACAAAAAGTTGAGATCTCTGTGGAAACACCCGAGAGGGCAGTATGAAGGCAACTTTAAGCCAGAGATAAGATACAATGAAATCTTGAGAGTTTGAGTGTTTGGGCTTTGTGCCTGTTTCTCACTCAAATTAGAGAGTGAAGGATCTCTTCCCCTTTTGAGGCAGGGCTGTAATTAGGCTGGGGCCACTGGGGTTTTGCTCAATGGTGCCAAAATGTAATGGCACCGAAAATTATTGGTGAATTTACAGATAAGGATAAATGCTCCAGCTCTATTCATTGTCCCTCCCTGAAAGTAGAAACTTTCTCTCTTGTGGGGTGGGGTGGGGTACCACATTCTTCTCCTTTTTGTCAAAGAGGCTCATATCCATCCTTCATTGTGGCTACTTGACCAGGTGCCAGAATTGCTAATTATGCCTCTGTGAATTAGGAATGGAAAGAAGATTGGTTTGTGCTCCTCATCACATGTTGGATTCACAAACAAGAGCTGAACAATCACACTCCTGAGCTATTCCTGCCAGGCAGATCTTTAGCAAACGGAGAAACCTGTTTGTTTGATTTCAGTTGGAGTGTTAGCAGCACAATATGGCCTTCCATTTCCTATCTTCCACCAGATAGTGAATCTTTTTTCACTGTAACCTGCCGAGCTGCAACCGCTTTTTGTCCTTTTATCTGTTCTGGCTCTCCTGCCAACCTAGCAGTTCAAAAGCAAGAAATTGCAAGTAGATAAATAGGGACCACTTCAGTGGGAAGGTAACAGCGTTCAGTGCACTCCGATGTCTAGTCATGCCTGCCACATGACCACAGAAACATCTACAGAAGCAGACAGTGCTGGCTCTTCGGCTTTGAAACAGAGATGAGCACTGAACCCTAGAGTCAGATACGACTGGCTATCGAGCAAGGGAAACCTTTACCTATCTGTTCTGGCTACATTGAGTCAATTGTTTCAATGTAAAGTTCTAGTCTAGTTCTTCTCATGGATGGCTCTACCCATAGGAATCCTGGGATTTGTAGTTTAGCGAGGTATTTAGAATTCTCTGCTAGTCCATTCTCATGCTCTCTCTTGAACTACAGTTCCCAAGGCAGCCTAAGTAGAGAGGTTGAGGATTATATTAATATATTTCTGTAGCACAGATAGGGACAATGAGAAAGATGGAAAAGGCTCAGTGAATGGATAATGCTACCTCATATAAAGAACAGGCACCCAGGGGGAATCAAATAGCAATTACAGAAAATCTTAGAAGTTTCCGCTTCAGGATGAAGACTAAAAATTCTTGATTAGTAATGCTGCCTACACTGTTCTTCATTTAACTGTATAACTTACCCCTGCTCCATTGACAAATATACTAAGAAAAATAAGTTGTGATAAAATAAGGTAGACATCTGACAGTGTGGACAATATAAAAAGCTGAACATGTCCTCAGAGGAAAGAGAATGTACTCCACAATTTGAACTGGCATGCCCCCAAACCTGAACAGATTACTTTCTGACGATCAATATCTGTAACCACTGGAGGCCTCTTGCAGAGGTTAGAAGCAGGGGGGGGGGAAATATAGCAAACTCCAATATACCAGGTCCCAAGCATACATTTTCTTGTTGCCACTGGCTGCTAAAGTAAGAGTTTTGGACAAGGCTCATTTTTCATCTCTTTATAAGACTGTGGATTGAATATGAAGTTTGCTGACTTGTTCCAATGGCTCCACTTTGCAGGTTTCCCCTATGAAAGCATGCTGACACACCACTCTTCCCAGCACGAATCTTGCCTCACAGCCTTTACCTTTACTGTGAGAAGAAGCCCATAATATGGGCTTCACTATTATGCTTCCCCCCTATCATTAGCAATAAGCCCATCAGCGAATGTAAGCATTATCTTTCTATATTATTTCACATCCATATGTTTTTTTCATCTGCTGATTGAGTTCAGTTCCCAAAGCTTGAAATGGGAATTAAGAAGCAACTGTACGTGTATGAACTAAACATATTACATGAGATCCACCTACGTTCTTCTTGACTGCTAAATAACATGCCCTAAGGAAAAATATAATCAAAGGTTTTCATGATAACTTAATTCAACAACAAAAGCTAAGTAAAACCCATCTACTGCGACCTCTATGCTTCTGTCTCTTTTCTCAGTTTGGCTTCTGTTCCTGCAATCCTATCGTCTCTGTTTTCCCATTCCAGCCTAATTTGCTTCTCTGCCTTTTTCTGGTTCACTATTTGATTGGTGAAACAAGGAAACAGTTCTGAAGATGCACTGATATTTCCCCCCACTCCCAGTTAATTTTCCTGAAACTAACCAGTCTTTTAGAAGGAAAAACAAAACAAAAAACAAGACGGTAACAGAAAGTCTAAGAGGTTTTGGAAGAAAACAGGACAAAGGATAAGAGGGGAGGGAGGGAGGCTGTATTATTAATAGGGGACTCCTCGATGATGGATGAAAAGAACAGCGATATCCTTTAATCATAAAGCACTAACATTCCGGCAGTGCTAGTAAGTGAGTGAAGCAATGAAACCATTTGAGACTTAAACAGATGGATTAGGGAGAGTTCCACTGTGGTTTCCTGGACCAATTTCAAGGCTGTAGCCTGATTAACTAATGCGTAAAATGCAAGTGATTCTTCCAATCAATAAGCTTTTATGTAAGCATATTTGTGTTCTAACATTTAAATGTAGTAGCATCTGAGGTTTCACTTACAGGCTAACAAGGCAATACTTTTTCTTTGACTCTAGAAAAAACCCTATATTCTATTTTCAAAAGGCATTGTTTATAATCCAAACATTTTTGTCTTTAGATTCTAGCACAGGGATGCCCAAACTACAGCCTATGGGCCAGATCCAGACCATGGCACCTAATAATCTGGCCCACACACCCCCTCACCGCTCCCAGAAGTGGAAGTTAAATGTGCCCATGCATGCGCAAAACACTGTCGTAAAGCACCCATCGCTATTGTAAATGTGTTTTACTTCTGCTTCCAGTAGAAAGAACCACGTGACCGGCCCACTCAACCACGTGACTGGCCCACAGCCCAAAGAGTTTGGGCACCCCTGTTCTAGCATGTTAACAGGTCACAACAGTGGCTTTTGATAATTTAAATTTTGAAAATAATACCCTCAAAATAATAATAAAAAAGTATTTATCTCTGTCAACTGACAGTAGAAAATAAAGATATGTAGTCTGCAATCAATCAATCAACCAACCAATACAGTCCAAGACCAGCATAGCATATCAAAAAGAACAAAAGTTAAAATGAGAGTACTTAAAATATATCAAGAGACAGTAGTTAAAATGAGGACACTTAAAATATATTTTCAAAAGTAGCTTTTCTGCTCAGAGTTAAGAAGTAGTAAAATTAGCACTTAAGATTAATAATGTTACAACTATTACTAAACCTCTGATGTAGTGCTAGTAGTTTATTTAACTGAAATACATGCCAGGATTGTTCTTCTGATCTTACATGCTGCAGCGCAGTACCTGGCAGTGTTGTGGGTGAAGGTGGGGCTTTCATCATATAGCAGCCAGTGGTTGTACCTGCTGTTTGACCGGCCAGGATACTTGCAGAGCGGCAGAGATATGAACTTGTTCCTGATGTCTTTATAAAAATGGCAGCTGTAAAGAACATTTTCTATAGTTTCAATTTATCCGGTATCACAGGGGCATTGTCTCTTTGACATTGGTGTCCTTTGAAATTTCCCCTGGAGAACTGCAGAAGGGAGGGCCTGGCAGCAGGCTAACGTAAATGCCCTCTGATAACTAGGTCTCTCTAGTTGGAGCAAGAACCAGGCCAGGGCAACAATGTGTCTCCAAGACTGTAGCCAGGAAGGTAGGGGCCCTGGCTGAGTCTACTTGCCTTTCTATGTCTAGCATTCTCTGTTTAATGGCCTGTTTTGCCTTGTTGTGACTCAAGGCCTGTATGAGAGATTGGGAGAAGCCAAGGTACTGCAGTCTGGATTGGATTGTTCTTTTTCATGCTGATTGGAAGTAATTTTAGATTTTGGCTTCAAATAGTTTGAGTGCTGCAGGAATGTATTGTCTGCCTTTTGTCCTCAGGAATTTAAGTACAGTAGAACCTTGGATAAAGTCCAAACTCCGTTCCACAAGTTTGGACTTTATCTGAATCAAATGGGTGATGCATTGGATAACGTCCAAAAATGGACTTTATCCGAGGTTCCTATACCAAATACCTTAGATAACGTCCATTTTTAGCGGTTTTGGACTTTATGCGATTCATCACATTTGCATGAAAACCATGACTTTATCTGAATTGGACTTTATCCGAGGTACCACTGTATGGTGAAGGTGGCTCTCTGGGCTATAAGAACAGCTCAAAGTTTGAATCTGTGGCAAAAATGATTTCAGGCCTTAGATCTGTGGGATTGGTTATCTTCCCCTTTGAAAGGAGGGGATGAGAATGCCTGCTGATGAATTTGTCTGCTTTGCTAGTTCCTCCTTTCTTTTTCTTTGAGTGTGTGTGGGGTGGTGGGGTGGGTGGGTGGGAGGGTTGTGTTTGGGTCCTCCTTAGTCTCCAGGTCTCTATCCATAAGAGATTCAGAGTCGATGTCAGAGTCTGTGCAGAAGTCTGCAGGATTAACTTTTAGGAGGCATTTGGGTGAAGGTCTCAGGGGGAAGGGCCAGGGTCTTAGCTGGTCCCCAGTTTCTCAGCTACTGGAGGCTTTCTGGTGGGGATAAGATTTTTTTTAAAAAAGTTTAGAAACTTGACATTTACCTGTAAGTGCTGCTATGTCATCTGCCACTTCCAATCAGCATGGAAAAGAACAATCCAATCCAGACTGCAGCATTTTGGCCTCTCCCAACTTCTCAGTGTCACAACCAGAGAAAACAGGCCATTAAACAGAGAACACTAGACATGGAAAGGCAAGAAGACATAGACAGGGCCCCTACCTTTCTGGCTCCAGTGCATATCTGTCAACCTTCCCAATTTGGCCGGGAAAACCCCGTAATTTGACGTCCATTGATGTCATAACCCACCCCGTGCTGCCAAAACCCCGTAATTTGGCAGCGGGGGTAAATGCTTTCTGCGCATGCGTGGAAGCGCTATGCCACTTGCGCAGCCCCTACGCAAGCGGCATAGCACTTCCGCGCATGCGTGGAAGGGGTAAAATCCTTCCACGCATGTGTGGAAAGCGACCTGCGCACAAGTGATGTGTGCAGGTCCCGTTTTTCCAGAGCCGCGGGTTGACAGGTATGCTCCAGAGTCTTGGAGACACAGTGTTGCCCCAGCCCGGTACCTGCTCCAACTTGAGACACTAAGTCATCAGAGGGCATTTATGCTAGCCCTTCTGCAGTTCTCGAGGGAAAGTTCCGAATGACACCAATGTTAGAGAGAAAATGCCCCTGTGACAATGGAGAAATTGAAACCACAACACATTCTCTGCAGTTGCCCTTTTTATAGAGGAACAAGTTTATATCTCTACTTCTCTGCAAACATCCTGGCTGGACAAACAGCACATACACCCACCGGCTATTATCTGATGAAAGCCCCAACTTCACCCACAACACTACCAGGTACTGCGCCGCAGCATGTAAGATCAGAAGAACAATCCTGGCAGGACCTTCAGCCAAATTAACCACTAACATAGGCTTAGTAATAGTTGTAACATTATTGATCTATGTAATTATTGTATTATTCCTTAAATCTGAGCAGAAATGCTTCTTTTTATGCACCATCATTTTAACTTTTGTCTCTTGATAGATTTTATGTACCCCCATTTTTACTTCTTTTCCCTTCTTTTCTATGCTGGTGTTAGACCATAATAAAGATTTAATTTGCTATGTCATCGGGTTGATTGCAAGGAGACCTTGTAGAAGAATGTGGCTCATCTGAAATGTTTTGGTACAGTGTTCTTGTTTTGATGTTCAGTAAAATTCTACACCGGTGCTTTGTGGACATGTAATTAGTTTGTAGCATTGTGATCCCTGGATAGCTAAAGACTCTCTGCAGACCCATGTTTTATGTAAGCAAATCTGCTGACAGGTGGAGAAGACTAGAAGGGACCTTTTTTGATCTGAAAGTTAGGAAGATCCTTTTGTGATTTTGAAGTGAGGGGAGGAAGTGATATGCTTTAATTTCAGACATCCTCACTAAACATCATAGGAGGTGGGTTGGGCAGAGCATGTCAAATGGAGCACCACTGACAATCATTGCTAACTCCAAAACCTCCCTCTTTTAATTTAATTTAAGAGGTGAGTAGGCATCTTTTGGGAAAAGTTCAGGCAATAAGTTTAGAGCTTTTGGTCTGATGTAGATTTTCTCCCTCAGGTTGTCTGGTTCATTAAAACTAAAATTTACCTCTGGTGGCTTATAAAGAAAGGCAACTAGGAATTGTGGAATACGAATGGCAAGAATTCATATGTTATTCATTTCTGTCAATGTAGCTGATATTATACTGAGACCAAGTCTAACTAAAATTGCACTCCCATACTGGTCATATAGTCTCTCAATCACTAATTCCATTCCAGTGTTAGTTAAATTTAAAGATTGCTTCGATGGCTGGAATCTGGATTATATAAATTATGGCATCATTATTATTTTTGGGGGACGGGGGAGAATTAAATATGTTCTATTTCTCTTCCAAAGCACCCATGAGCCATATGGAATCCCTTTCTATCATTCAGAATCAGTGAGGGTTGCAGGACAGGAGAAGGAAATCTTTAATTATTTAAAATTGCCACCACCAAAAAAGTAATCCTTGCTGCAGTCAGCATTAGTAATTAAAGACTTTATCCTGCCCTGAAAGTTTTTGACAATTAAAAGGATCAAATGGGATTGTTGGATATTTTGGGATAGAAGCAGGAAACATTTAATGTTACAGAAAATTGTCCTGGCTGATGACATCACCAGCATTAAATGGCATAACTCTTAGAAACAGGATTTCAGCCAATATGTTTAAAGTTTGCAAATCTAAACTATTTTTCTTTACTATGTTAGTATCTGAGGAATCTTTGTGCACTATTTTTAAAATTATTTGCTCAAAATATTTACATACCACCTTCCTAGCAATGCCCCTGGGCAAGCTACAAATATAAAAGCTAAAACAATAAAATAAAATCACTTAAAAAAACACCAAGTAGATCAGTCATCTTGTTGAATTACTAGAATGTCAAGAGTCAGCACTAAGCTTAGGCAATAAAACTGAAAATTATTGTTGCATGAGAATGCAGCAATAATCTTGTGCTGGCAAAGCAAATCAGCATTCTATAATGCAATTCTAAAATGTAGTTAGCCCAAACAAACAATTATAACTTTTTTATTTTTTTATTCTTTATACACTCAGTGCTTTATACAATGCCCTAGAGGATGCGGAGTGTCACAGTTGTTTTTCGATTCCCAAAAGCTCATTTGATCTGGTACTGGTCTATTCCCTTCATCCCCCTTCAATGAGTAATCCACAAATAATTGCCATATTTTCCAAAATCTATTTTCTTTAACTATACCCTTTTTCTTATTCATCTCCCATGTTAGCTTATCATTCAACATAAGATCCCACATCTCCTTGTACCATTCTTCTATTTTCAAAATTACTTCATTTTTCCAATTCCTAGCAATGCACTGTCTACCCGTTGATCTGGAGAAGCTAAAAGATCAATTGGAGAAACAAATAGAAAATAAGATAAAACAGGAACATAGAAATAGAATGGAAGAGCGAATAACAGAGAAATAAATAAAAGAATAGCCAACTTGAAGACAGATAAAGCCCCGGAAGATGGGTTATCAGCTGAGTTTTATAAGGAATTTAAAGACTTTGTGGTTCCAAAATTGATGAAACTATATAATTACATATTGGAAGGAGGGCAGATTCCAACCTCATGGTATAGAACTATAATTGTTTTATTACCAAAACCAGGAAAGGATTTAGAAAAAGTACAGTCATATAGGCCTATTTTCCTGATAAATCAAGACGCTAAGATTTTTACAGCGATATTGGCAAACAGATTGAATAGTTTTATGGGTAGCTACATAAATGAAGACCAAGCGGTTTTTTTGAAAGGAAGACATATGGCGGATCTGATAAGTAGAGTTTTAGATTTAATAGATATTGTAGGACAAACAAAAGAGAAAGTTGGATTATTATCACTAGACATTTTTAAGGCATTTGATTCATTACAGTGGGTAACAATTAACGAGATAATTAAATGCTATGGATTTGGAGATAAATTTAGAAGAATGATTGAACAATTATATCAACATGGTACTGCCACTGTTAGGGTAAATGATGATTTTACAGAAGAAGTAAAACTAGAAGCTGGAACAAGGCAGGGTTGCCCATTATCGCCAATATTGTTTATCATGGCAATGGAGTTGTTAGCAGAGGCTATAAGAGAAGATAAGGGCATTGAAGGAATATTATAAAATAAGATAAATTTGTATGCTGATGATACTTTGATAATTGCAAAACATCCTAGGAAGGCATTAGAAAGAATACAAGAGCAGTTAAAAGATTTTGAGGAGATAACAGGTTTGAGAATAAACTGGGATAAGTCGGAAATGATACTGTGTAATATTGATAAGGAAGAGTAACAGAAAATAAAGGGTAAATTTAAATTACAGATTAAATATAATTTGAAGTATTTGGGAATAAATATTTCAAATAAATTTGATGATCTTAAGAAATTGAATTATGAAAAACAGAAAAAGGAAATTAAGGACAAAATACATCAATACCAAAAATTGAAGTTGTCCTGGTTTGGCAGGATTGCGTTATGTAAAATAATGTTGTTACCAAGAATTATTTTTTTATTTCATGCCCTGCTGATCCAATTAAATGATAAGGAAATTAAGGAATTTCAAAATATGTTAAATAATTTTTGTAATGGTGGAAGTAAACCTAGAATAGCAAAAAAAAAAATTTGGTACTTATCTCAGAAAGGAGGAGGATTAGGATTGCCAAATCTGAGGAATTATTATAGATCTTTTCAAGTTAAAAATATTGTGAAAATTTAAGCGAGGGTAAAGGTAATTTGGGAAGAAATTGAGATGAGGGATCTAAATCAAATGGGGAAATTGTCTTTTTAGATAGTAATATGGGGGAAATAGTTACAAAAAATAAAATGATGAAGACAATATTGGGAGTATGGAAAAAGGTGAAGGAATTGGCTCCAGACACATCTCTGATAATAGAAATAGAGGATATCAAAAGTTTTCCAATAAAAATGGACAAAAGGGTGAAAGAAGTTCTTTTTAGAAATGTTTTCTTGTTGAGAGACTGGATATGGGCTTGTAAAGATAGAGAAAAGTAGACATATATGCACAGTTGAGGTTGAACTGGCTCCAGATAGTGTTGCTAAATAAGTGGAATAGTAAATATTTGAGGGAAGCCAGTTTGGAAAGAGGTAAGACTGATTTTGAAGAATTGATATTAAAGATAAAAAAGGGAGAAAAGGGAATTAAGGGCTTGGTAAGCAAAATATATATAATGTTAAAATAAAGATGGTTATCCACAAGAAACGTTGAAAATAAATTGGGAACAAGATTTGAAAATAAAGATTGCAAATGAGGTTTGGAAAACAAATGGACGAAAAGGATTATGAGAACTATGTCTGTTAGAGCGAAAGAACATAACTATAAAATATTGTGGAGATTATATCAGTGAGATTATATCAGATAACAATAAAGATAAAATGTGTTGGAGATGTAAGGATACACTGGGAACGTATGAACATATGTGGTGGGGTTGTAATGTGGTAAAAGACTTGGGGAAAAATTGAGAAAGAGATTTGTGCTATTATAGGCATGAGACTTAAATTGGGGCCAACTACTATTTTGTTGACAGATGTGGAAAATATGAATTTAAATAAGGATAAAAAAGAGTTACTGTCGATAATGTTGACAACGGGTAGAATTATAACTTTTAAAGTTAACTTCAGATCACCTACAAATTTGCCACAGTTGTAGCAGTCTGCTCTTGCACATCTCTGAGAAATGTGGAGGGGTGTGTGTGTATATATAAATATTTATATGTGTGTGTATATATGTGTGTGTCCCAGTGGTAGTACCCATAGTGATAGCCCCAGGTAGGTCACCCGATTGTGACATCATCATGATGTAATTGAGCTGGGCAGGGACCTGACACAGGTGGCCGGACACATAGTGATGCTAATGTCATAGTCCCAGGCTGGTTACCTGATTGTGAAATCACCGTGAGCTGGGCAGGGGCCTGACACAGGTGGCCGGACACATGTATGGGGGGAAAAAACCTAACAAGGCCAAGTAATTGGCTAGTCATTCTTGAAAGCTTAACCCATTTTACTCCACCCCTCCCCACTGTCCACATCATCAGGCCTCAGTGATGGAAACACTTCCAATCAACAAGCCACTGAATAATCTACAGTGTACATCAGTGTTTCTGAACCTTTGGTTTTTGGACTTCAATTCCCAGAAGCCTAAGTCAATTCCTCAAAGCACTGATCAGCCAATGTACTGACTGAGGCTTCTGGGAATTGTAAGGCGTGTACCCCACATTGGGAACAAATCATCTACAGCAATCCACTGAACACATCTGCTATATGCATCGAATCACATTGGAGTTGCAGTAGGGCTGAGAAATGTACACTCAAGCCTTAGTCATCCTTCACCACTCCCATTGCTCTACTTAGAGCATTGTGCCTAGATAGGAATAAGTAATATTCTGTTATTGCTTTCTCCACTTAGTGGGCAATATGGCTGAAGAGGAGAAATGCCTGCTTGTATGTAGACAGCACATACAAGCAAAAGACCTGGACTTTTTGGGTTGCCTCAGATTGGACCCTGGAGCTGTCACTGAGCATAGTGCATTTCCCCCATTTCCCAGACTTACAACTACCTTGTATGCTGCTGTTTTGTAATATTTTGGAAACACAGTGTCTAGATTTCTTTCATTGTAAGTGGTATCTGATTTGAACCTAATATGGGTTGATCCGGTTTAATTAACATCCAATCTGTCTCAGGCTGAACTTGCTCCCAAAACCACAAGGAAGGCTGATTGATTATTGTTCTTTGATTGCTGATAATGCTGTCCACATTTAATGTGTGTGTGTGTGTGTATATACCCTGAACTAATGATAAGTTGTACCTTGTAGGAGTAGACAGTTACCAACATCAGAAGAAACTAAGGGAGTAAAGAGAAACCAAAGGATGAAGGGAAGCCAAAACATACTGCTCGTAAAAACTTCATGTTGACAACTGCCATGTGTTATGCTAATTTCATTCAATATGTTTGAAACACATGTTCATTCATATAGAATTTGACTTAGGTTTACTCCACGATAGACCATCTGCTTATTTTCCCCTTGACTTTTGCCTTGCTTATTCCTCAAAATATGCTTGCATAATAGGAAGATGGTGAGTGTTTCAATAAATTTAACCATATAATCCAGAAAGATGATAATTTAGGATATTATTATCTTTGTTTAGAGAAACATCATTTTAAAATCTGATATATCACTTTGACTCTAAATGAATCTAATAAGAAAAAAGTAGCAAACTAGAGGTAGAACTATAAAACTAAGATTCAAATTATCTCTCAGCTATGATGACTGGCGTAGAGACTGGCAAGGCACACCACAAAGTTTGCCAAGAGAACCCTATGGACCAAAACAAAAGGCAAAACAAGGGGATGCTCAGCACAGCAGATCTGAAAAGGGGGAGGGATACGAAAGGGGGAGGAGAAATACAGTGTTGCAGGGAACAATACTGCATAGGGACATGGAATGTGAGGTCTATGAATCAAGGAAAACTGGAAGTGGTTAAAAATGAGATGGAAAGAATAAGCATTGACATACTAGGCATCAGTGAGTTAAAATGGACAGGGATAGGTGAATTCAGCTCTGGAAACCATCATATCTACTACTGTGGGCAAGAAAATCTCAGAAAAAACTGGAAGTGGTTAAAAATGAGATGGAAAGAATAAGCATTGACATACTAGGCATCAGTGAGTTAAAATGGACAGGGATAGGTGAATTCAGCTCTGGAAACCATCATATCTACTACTGTGGGCAAGAAAATCTCAGAAAAAACGGAGTAGCCATAATTGTCAACAAAAGAGTGAGGAAAGCAGTAATGGGATACAATATCAAAAATGTTAGAATGATGTCAGTCAGAATCCAAGGCAAACCTTTCAATATCACTGTAATCCAAGTCTATGCACCAACCAATACTGCAGATGAAGCCACAGTTGACCAGTTCTATGAGGACCTACAACACCTCATAGAACAGACACCAAGAAATGATGTCCACATTATCTTAGGAGATTGGAATGCCAAAGTAGGAAATCAAAAAGTAAATGGAATTACAGGCAAGTTTGGTCTTGGAACACAGAATGAAGCAGGGCAAAGATTGATAGAGTTCTGCCAAGAGAATGCATTAGTCATAGCAAACACCCTCTTCCAGCAACACAAGAGGCGGCTTTACACATGGACATCACCAGATGGCCAGCATAGAAATCAGATTGATTACATACTCTGCAGTCAAAGTTGGAGAACCTCCATTCAGTCAGCAAAAACAAGACCTGGAGCAGACTGTGGCTCAGATCACAACCTACTGATCGCAAAATTCAGGCTTAGACTAAAGAAAATGGGGAAAACAATTAGACCAGACAGATATGACCTACACAACATCCCTAAAGAATACACGGTGGAGGTCATGAACTAATTTAATGTCCTGTACCTGATTGACAGAGTACCAGAAGAATTATGGACAGAGACATGGGACATCATGCAGGAGGCAGCAAAAGAAACCATACCAAAAGAAAAGAAAGGTAAGAAAGCAAAGTGGTTGTCTGATGAGGCCCTTAAAATAGCAAAGGAAAGAAGGAATGCAAAAGTCCAAGAAGAAAGGAAAAAATACAACCACCTGAATACAGAATTTCAAAGGAAAGCAAGGAGAGATAAGGAAAACTACCTGAATGAACAGTGCAAAGAAATGGAGGAAAACAACAAAAGAGGCAGTACTAGAGATCTTTTTTAAAAAATTGGGGAAATCAAAGGAACATTTAAAGCAAAAATGACCATGATAAGGGACAAAGATGGAAAGGAGTTAGCTGAAGCAGAGGAGATCAAAAAAAGATGGCAAGAGTACACAGAGGAACTCTACAAAAAGGACCTCAACACTCCTGATAATAACAATAATGAGAAATTTGAACTTGAACCAGACATTCTGGAGAGTGAAGTCAGAAAGGCCCTAAAAAGCATTGCAAACAACAAAGCTAGTGGAAATGATGGTATCCCAGTTGAATTTTTCAAAGCCCTAAAAGATGATCGAATCAAACTACTGCATTCAATATGCCAGCAAATTTGGAAAACAAAACAGTGGCCACAGGATTGGAAAAGATCAGTGTACATTCCAATCTCAAAAAAAGGCAATGCCAAAGAATGCTCAAATTACCGAACAATTGCACTCATCCCACACGCCAGCAAGGTGATGCTCAAGATAATACAGGATAGACTTCAACAACATGTGGAGAGAGAATTACCAAAGGTGCAGGCCGGTTTCAGAAGAGGCAGGGGGACTAGAGACCACATTGCCAACATACGTTGGATCATGGAGAAAACAAAAGAATACCAGAAACAAGTCTACTTTTGTTTTATTGACTACACCAAGGCTTTTGACTGTGTGGACCACAATAAAATGTGGCAAGTAATTAAAGAGATGGGAATACCAGAACACCTCATATGCCTGATGAGAAATCTGTACATGAACCAAGAAGCAACAGTTAGGACAGAACACGGAATGACAGAGTGGTTTGGAATAGGAAAAGGAGTAAGACAAGGCTGCATTTTGTCACCATGCTTATTCAATCTATACACAGAGCACATAATGCGCAATGCAGGAATGGAGGAATCACAATATGGGATCAAAATTGCTGGGAGAAACATAAACAATTTGAGATATGCAGATGATACCACCCTAATGGCAGAAAGTGAGGCCTAAAGAACATCTTGATTGGATTGAAGGAGGAGAGTGCAAAAGCTGGCTTGAGACTCAATATCAAGAAAACCAAAATAATGGCAACAGGTCCAATCAGTCCCTGGAAAATAGATGGGGAAGAAGTAGAAGCAGTGACAGATTTTACTTTCCTGGAATCTAAGATCACTGCAGATGGCAACTGTAGCCATGAAATAAAAAGACGATTGATTATGGGGAGACAAGCTATGAGAAACCTGGGGAATATAGTGAAAAGCAGAGATATCACCTTGCAAACAAAAATTTGCATAGTCAAAGCAATGGCATTCCCAGTGGTAATGTATGGGTGTGAGAGCTGGACCATTAGGAAGGCTGAGCGCAGAAGAATAGATGCCTTTGAGATGTGGTGTTGGAGGAGAGTCCTGAGAGTCCCTTGGACAGCAAAGAGAACAAATAGGTCAATACTGGAAGAAATCAATCCTGACTGTTCATTGGAGGGACAAATAGTGAAGATGAAGCTAAAGTACTTTGGACATCAAATGAGAAGGGAGGACTCACTTGAGAAGGCCTTGATGCTGGGAAAGGTGGAGGGCAAGAGAAGAAGGGGGCGTCCAAAGATGAGATGAATAGATGGTATTGTGGACACAATGGGCACAGAGCTTGGTGGGCTGAGGAGAATGGTGGAGGACAGAGGTGCCTGGAGGAAAATGGTCCATGGGGTCGCAAAGGGTCGGAGTCGACTGTGCGACTGAACAACAACAACAACAATGATGTTTACTGAGTGACCTTACATTGGCAGTACTCTCTTTTCCTCATGAAGAGCTTGGAAGTAAACCTTCCTTCTAGCAAGTTATTCTTGTAATGAGAGATCAGGAAGAACAGGTTTAATATTCTGGCAACTTTAATTTTCATCATGTTTACTTGTTTTGGCAATGATCCCTCAAAAGGTAGAAAATTTAGTAAGATGTTACTTGTCTCTCTATTGGCAGTCACTCGCTAACTTCTAACAGTGGAGAAATCTTAAATCCTAAATCAGTATATATATATATTTTACAGAAATCTAAGTTGATAAAGATTTTTTTTTTCTTCATGAATATTTTTATACATACTTTGGAATTCTTCCTTACCAGTTTGGGAACCAATGTTATGTGGAAAACATAATTAAAGTTAGAATATTAAATCATAATTATATTCAAATGTGATGTAATATGGTGTCACCATGGCCAGACCAGAAACATTTCTAGGCACACTAACACTCTAGTATTAATTGTACAAATGCAGGTCTCAACCACTGCAGAAATCCAGAAGTACAGGATCATGGTTACATCTGTTGTTGTTGTTCAGTTGCACAGTCGAGTCCGACCCTTTGCGACCCCATGGACCACCACATGCTAGGCTCCTCTGCCCTCTGCCATTCTCCGCAGCCCATACAGGTCTATGCCCATCGCGTCAATGGTGCCATCCAGCCACCTAATCCTCTGCCATCTCCTTCTTTTGCCTTAAATCTTTCCCAGCATCAAGGCCTTCTCAAGTGAGTGGTTACATCTACAGATACATAACAATTGTGAACCATTTTCACGGAAGTTAAGCCCATTTTGTTCATGTTGAATCCCTCTTTGCAAATCTGCTTTTCAACTGACTGGAAGTATATAGGCATTTTATGTATTAAGCTTCAATTTGTTCACTCTTACCAGTGTGTAGCAGACTTCAGATGTTGGCTTCAAACAAACAATTCATGATTTGAACAGAAAGAAGAAATACAACTGGATGTCATCAGAATAATGCTAGGATTAAACTTCAAATCTCTGGGTAACCTGTTTGAGTGGTTTCACGTAAATGTTAAAGAACTTAGACTTAGATCCTACCATATCAGGCAGCAAGGGATCTCCAACGGTTTTGATCTTGGGTGAGTACTTCGACATCCTCCCATGTCATTTTTAGGGTCTTAAAATCTGTCATGAAAGTTCTTCACCATGTATTTCGAGTGTGTCCTCATTGTCATTTGGCATTTGGAAGGGTCTAACTTATTGCTACCTTAGGGATCCTGATTTTCTCTATATGAAAAATATGGCTTGTCATTTGGAATCTTCTTTGTGTAACAATGTTATGTAATTTACATGAGCCACTCCTTCAAATCACCTCCGCATTGGTAATATGGTCAAATTAATGAATCTTTAATATTCAGGAGAGACACCTCTGCTGGAAGATGTCAAGTCTCTTGTTGATACTTGCTGATGCCTTCCAAGTCTTGCAGCATAGATGGCTTATTGGGATCACTATGGAGGCGAAAAAACAGAGTTTAATTTTCAGCAAAATGGATGGCCTAAGGGATCCTACAGGCCAATCTGGAAGGTGTCAAAAAGGAATTCCTAGCCTTCCAGAAAGACTCAAAGCCAGTGTACAGCTGTGTGCACTCAATTTAAACAAGCAGTTCATATTAATAAGCAAAGCAATCACACTTATATACTGCCCCACAGTGCTTAGTGCACTTTCGGGGCAGTTCACAAGTTAATTAGCATTTTGCCCCCAATCTGCTGGGTACTCATTTTACTGACCTCAGAAGGATGGAAAGCTGAATCAACCGTAAGTCCTGGTCAGGATTGAATTCCCAACCTTTTGGTTGCAGGAGAGCAGTTTAACCACTGCACCCCCAGGGCTTCTTAATAGCGTGGTTGGTAGTACTGAAAACCTCTTGAGAATTCCAACAGAACTAACAGGGTCATACTTTCATGGAGAGAATTTTTAAAGATGCAAAACACCAGGCTAATGTCTATAATAATGTCTAAATAATATAATGTCTAAATTATTACATGAAAATGAATATCTTGAATATATGCTATTGGAACATGGCTGAGAGAAAGGATTGTAACGTGAGTGGAGAAATTCACAGCAATTTGTGATGGAATTTATTTCTCAGAATTGATACTGCTAGAAGAAGACACCCTTCTAGCAGTAGTCTCTTGGTAGCTAATTGAGCAGATATTTACCAACTGAAAGATGCTGAGGGGCAAAAGGGAAGCTGAGGAAGAAAAGGGACAAGAGAACTCAAAGACATTGCTGCTCAAAAGGTTAAAACTGTCCATTTCAAAGCTTTAGGGTATTTGAGTCAGACTTACATAATTGTTGGCCCCACTTAAATTGCTCCTTACTAATGAGACCATTTAATGTTTTTAACCAAAGGCAAAACCTTGAGCTATGTTCCAAGATGTCCACTTTTATTTTATGCTATTAAAAATTTGCCTTCCATGGCTTGCCCCTTTAGGAAGAAATCCTTCCTATTCCAAAGGATGTCATTATCAACAGAAGACAGCCTTTTGCCACATACATCTCTCACTGCTAAGTTTTCCTGTTTGTGTTTAAGCTGTCATTTGGACTCAAGTAGAGGAATCCTCAGAGTCAAAACTATAGCAGCATCTGTTAAGGACAGTAGCATAGCACTAGGACGTTAACTTTTTGAGGCATAGAAAGGGGTCTGCTTATTACAAAAAGGCACAGAAGAAGACAGCAGAATAACCTAAGTGATAGAGTGAATCCTAAAATCAATTTATGTATAAATACATTTATATAAAAATTGATTTTAGGATTCACTCTATCACTCAGGTTATAAATTGATATATTTATTTCAAGCATTTACTGATTGTATATTATCATGTCAACGTCAACCAAAACATCAAGTGGTGTTGGTAGCCATTATGTTTAATAATACATAATTGTGTGTTGCCACAATTGTGTGCTGCAAATCCCACCTCATGCCTCAACGTGGTGCAGCAGTGACCCTGGCCATCCAATAGCTATGGTGGCGAGGGTGTATTCCTCCGGTAGGTTCAACTATGCCACAAAGGTGTTGGCTAGTGGTCCAAAACAGTTCTCCATTATGGAACCACAGGTCAGCTTAGTGGGGTTGGGCACTCAGGCAATGTACCTGGCCAGAGCATTTCTCTCACATGGCCAACTTCAACATGAGCTGAGACAGCTGTGTCATTATATTTAAAATGGCTAAAGCAGCATTGAAAATATGGGCCTCAGTCCCCCGTGTGTCATTGGACCCTGCTATGGTAGCGGTATGACCTCCTGATGGCAAGAGTCTGCTAAAATCTCATGGGAGATGATGCTTCGATCCACCACGTCAAACTAGACATATGAAGTACGGATCAACCAATTAAGTAAGTGTTGCCATAAGTCAAATGCTTTACAGGGCTTTCTAGGTACAGTATACACAGAAGTGGTTTGCCTTTCTCTTCTCTAATGCCCTGGGAGTGTGTAGCTTCCAGTCCTACTATGGCTTTTACCATTTTGAGGTACATACGAGATGTTTTTCTCCGAGTATTACACCCTAGTGGAGGATGGTCCATTAGAGCATGCCAGCTATCCTACTGCCTACCTCTTTAAGAAAAGGTAGAGGGTTGGAGCATTGACTATGTTGCTTTGCTTTTTTAAGTGTGAATGCTCATGTGCTTTATTACACAAGTCCAAATGTATTGTGTCTTAAATCACCATCCCTACCACCTCTGGGCAGCAGCTGCACCAGTGTCATGTTGCATATGACATCAGTAGTACATATATGACACGTCTCAAAGCTCTGAGATAATGAAAAAGTTGTCGAAACCACAAATGAACAGCCCAATTGTGTATTGGACACTGTCCTGCTGATCTTATTGTGGGCCTCACTTGTTGCTCACATTGCAGTGAGGACTGGAAACATCCTTAGCCTCTGCATTTGATTAAGGCCTTCCTGGGAATAGCCAAGACAAACACAGGGAGAAGGAGAGAGTTTTAGTCAACATGTATACCACATAGTCTCTCTGGCCAGTCAAAAGTAATGAGGCTAAAGCGTTATCTCAGTTTCACTGCCTTAGCCTCTGTCTTTGCTATATTCCTGCTTGCTACATTATGACAGGTGTATCAGAAGAACTTTGTGCATTTTGTGACAGAAATCAACTTAAACCCCACAAGCTTACTAAGACTGAAGTATGTGGCTTCCATCTGAGAAACAAGCAGGCTTCTCAAACATATGATGTTACCAGGAAAGGCATCTAAGTGGATCATTGTTTTGCTCCCAAATACCTTGATGTTACTTTAGATCAGGGGTTCCCAACCTAAGGTCCATGGTCCAGATCTGGCCTGTGGTACCATTTCATGTGCCCCAACCCTTCCAAGGGCATTCGAGAAACAAAATGACCACCCCTTTGAAGCTGTTGAGACAAAATGGCCACCCCCATCATGCAGGAGGAGCAAAATGTCCATCCAGCCCTCGACCTGAAAAGGTTGGGAACCCCTGCTTTAGATCATATGCCAACGCATAAGAAAGAGTGCCAAAATACAAATAAAAAAGTATCTGCAAGGAACAATATTCTTTGAAAACTATCAGGATCAAGTTGGGGCACATATCAACAAACACTAAGAACTGAGGCTTTCAGCAGGTAGGCAATTGTCACAATGAAAACATGGCAGGATGTAGCAATCCATGGGTATGAACTCCATCCTTTCTTAGTAGAACCTTCTTAATTTATATCATCTGTACAGTGGCATTGTTTCTAACCTTTGTGGGGAGACACAATATGAAAGGCAAACTAGGTATCAGTGCATTTAACACTTACAACCTCATGCCTCCAAGTAAATGTGTACAGCTTGTTGGATGAAGGAACTTAGAATGAAGAGTCAAAACAACAAAGATGTGGCCCAATCCCTTTAAAACTAAGAGAACAGGTTTCACAGCATTTGTCTGAACAAGACTTAGAAGTCATCTGATTCAGTATCTGTTTCTGCAAGCTGCCCAGCAAGTAGGCTGTAAGTGCTACCACAATTTTGCTGCAAAAATATTTGATATATGAGATCTTTCAGTTCACCTGGAATAAGGCTCACTCACAGCTTAAACATACTCTGCATGAAAAGTACAACTAAAGGTATCTGTTCTTTTTCTGTACTGAAATGAATAAATAATGTTCATACTTGTCAAGGGTGTATAGCTATGTCTGGCATTTTGAATTGTTTGCCCGCCTAACACCATTGCAATTTGTTCTGGCAGTTTATGTCAAGAAGCTTGGATAGGAATTTTGATGCTACTTGAGTGTTTATAGCACAAGTTTCTGATTTTATCACATCAGCAAAAGAGTTGGTCTGTTCTTCACCCTTAAATATCCTCTACTTTTATTGGTGGGCCAGGCATGTACATTGGGGTTAAAAGTATACCAGAGAAAGGAACTGAGAGGACTTGACCCGTGAAGACTTATCACCTTTTAGACTTGTGCCAGTAAAACATAACAACTTGAATGTAGCAAATTAACACTTGAATGAGTAACTCAAAATGACACTGATCTCCTCAAAAGCTCAGTATGCAAAGATGAACACTTTATCCAAGGTATGACCATGCATATTTTTAGTCAGCAACTGACACATACCATATTAATTGGGTGTGATTGTACAATAAAAAAATACTGTGCCTTAATCACAATGAAAAATAAAATAAATAAAATGCAAATGCAGTACTTGGGGAAGTGACAGTGGAGCCTTTTGTTTCGCAGTGTTTGCCTTTTCTTCCATCCCTAATGCACTCTTTAAGACTTCAGCTCCACAACCTAGGTTTCTGGTGTTAAATGAATACAGTTGACAGGCGTTGGGTCTGTTGGGCATTGCAGTAGGCTTTCCTCATCTTGGCATGTGAAGATTGAGAGTGTTCTTTGACACTAGCCACAGAAGATGTGAACACAGCAACTTTCAGGGCATCAGAAATGTCAGCATAAGGAACAATCACCAATGCAGGCTGTGCTGAGGAAATTTTCTCACACTACACCATGAATTCAGTCAGCTCCTGCTCTTGTGAATTCAGGTTTGACAGAATATCCCTTGCTGGTGGTAAATAATACACAAAGTGTTCTGTCAGCATCAAGAATTCTCCAGTCCCCTTATGTTGTAAGATAAAAATATAATTCTAGTGCCTCTGTTTGAAACCTGACAGAAGCCTATCCAGCACTTTTAAGGCTCTGCTCTCAAAGTTTATTTTCCAGACAATTACTTTCCTGAAGAATAATTTATTAATATTTCCATGGTTTACTTTGGAGTGGCTTCCACCGACAGAGACAAAGTTCACCGGGGGATCTTCCTGACATGACTCTCAGTGAAGCAAATAGGAATTGAATAAGAACAAGCTGCTTCTGCCTACTGTGGGTGATTTCTCCTGTCACACGGCAATCACACTTGTTATGGTCCCTGTTACTGAAAAAGGCCTACTGATCATGAAACAATATGTGTGGAAACAGAGGAAGTTGCAGTGGGAGAAGGTGACAGCAAAAATCTTGCTGCATGTGCATCTTTAATCTCTGCAACTTTGGACCCAGATCTATCATTTGCTGAAGGCCAGGACATAGTGTGAAGGGTTAAAGGAGAAGGAGAAGAAAGTGGCATGTAACCCAATGACATATGATGCTTAACAAATATATATATATGATTTGACAGTATATATCTACAGATACCACTGCTAAGTGAGAGCCTTGTTGGGGTGCGGGGGCTTGAGCGGTCTAACTAGGCAGTGTTGCCCATTTCTGTCAATGATGTTAGGCCAGAACTAAAACTCACCAAAGCGTGCTCCGTCAGATCCCTTGGGCCAAGTGAAAGCAGTCCACCTAGCCAGCAGATGATATGATATCCAAATGACTAAAAAACCATATGCAAATAGACTTGATTTCTCAAGTCTGTTTGCATGCGCAGAATGTTGTCACAGAGACATCTACCAATGCGCTGACTCTTTTCTGAATAACAACTCCAAGGTACCCAGGGTATTTATAGATTAAATGAAGTTTCCCAGACCAAAGCAGTTGTAACAATTTTTAAACTGATGGAAAGTAGAGAACTTCTGCTTGGTAAAGCAAAGGGCAGAGTATATGGGAGTTACAGAAAGATTCTTTTTCCTATGGGTTTGCTCCGAATTATGTAAAAATTCACTTCCCTATGAGTTGCTTCAAGTTACATAAAAAACCGATTAAAGCAAAAGCCTATGGAACTGACTATTTTTTTTTTTAGTAAGTAGGGGTTTTACTGTACAGGTATATGTATGATTCATCTGCCTTCTGCATCGCAGCATGACACCCATACCACTGATCCAGTTCCGCGTATTACTTTCTGGTCCTGAACACTTTTAGCATGCAAATTCCTCCTCAGCCCCAGGCCAGAATTGATAAAGCTGCTGCCCTCCATTAGGATTAATTCAAGTGGGATTTAATCCACTTGGGGACCATCACCCTTGTGAATTTTGGCACCCAAGGCAGTTAGTCCTCAGGATTGTCAGGTTGGTTAACCACCGCCTGACACTCGGCATTGAGTCACTGGAAGTATGGACTACTCTATTACCATAGCTGGATAACCTGGCCAGATGGGTTATGACAACCACCCTCCTAAAACTGCCTTCTTCTGACACTCAAGGTTCATATTTGGCAGGGGAAAAGATAAAAGAGAAGTGGCAAGCTGCCACCAGAGAATTCAGATTAAAATTTAGTCTACATCACATCATTAGTGCAAGGTTAGGGAATTTTTGTTGTTGCTGCTGAGAGCCATATTCTCTCAGATAGGGTCTGAAAGAAGATGATGGTTGGAAACCTCCTCTCACTGCACCTCATCCCTGTCTTTCTCTTTCCCCTTTTGTTTTTATCTCTCTCCGGCTTCCTTGTGCACACAATCCCTTTTGACTGAAACTCTCTGTTCTACATGTTGAAAATATTTATGTCTACTTTAAGCTCTTTCTACTATAAATTAGGACTGAGCAAGGGACTTCCAGTATGATTTGAAGGCCATGTCAGGGTTCAGGATGCATTTTTATTTGGGCCAAAAGCATTTGCACCTCATCTGATTTAATCTGACCTTCCACACAACCAACTTCCAAATAGATTTTTAGTCTCCCATTGACAAGATCCCCAATAATTTGCACTGTGAACCCAAAATGCTATAGCTATTTAAAAAAATTATGACCAGGTGTCTTATCCCTTGGGCAAGGTGAAAGTGGAGGGCACATGTAATGCTCTGCCTAGCCCAAGGGTTGCTAGCCTTCTTGTGCCATGGGCCAGACCACACCTCATCAGACAGATGTGCAGGCCAGAAGTGTGGTTCCTCCCACTGCTTCCACCACTTCTGGTGACAGTGGCGGTGGGTGCATTCCTGGCACTTTTTTGCTGCTTGCACCACTTCCTGTGGCGGTGGCGGGAGCTAGGGTGCCGCATTTTCACCCATTTTCAACACCTGCCACTTCTGGTGGTGGCACTAGGATCCATACTATGGGCCGGATTAATTGGTGTTGTGGGCCGGACTCAGCCCACAGGCCATAGGATGACCACCCCTGGCCTAGCTAGTGGGTGACATGATATCCAAATGGCAAAAAAAATAAACCCACATGCAAATGGACTTGATTTCTCAAGTCCATTTTCATGTGTGGAATGTTGTTGCAGAGATTTCTAGCAATGTTGTCGCAGAGATTTCTAGACTCCTCGCTGAACAACAACTCCAAGGTATCCTAGGTACGTAAAATCTGGAGAAGTGGTAGAACCTAAGGAGGGGAGTACACCTGCTAACTGTTCTTTCTGTCTGATCAATACCTCATCAAATGCAAAGTGATTTGTTTGGAAGATAGGATTCATCCAGATCTGAAGCACAGCCCTGCTATAAAGCTACCCAGCTACTTTTTATTTGAATAGCTTCAGTTTAGTGATTTTAATAAAGGCATGTTGATTAAAATGGATCAAATTTTTTTTTTTAAAAAATAATGTCTGAGAAACATCCAGATGTCAGACGCCAACCAGATAGATTTTACTAGTGAGCATTTGAGGACGGCCCTTCTGTAAATGCTATACAGATATATACTCAGTTTTACTTTTCTTTTCCAGAGTGTGGAACTATATTGGTTTCACAAATTTAAAATGTTAGTGTAGGTGAAAAAAAGATGATAGTAATTCTCCTTTTCTATCACTAATTAAACTGGATTTACATAAAATACAGCACATAGTTCTTTCTTTGTTCCTCTCTTTCTCTGTGTGTATTCCTTGATTCCATCTCTTTTACCTCAGTGTACAGTGACATCATGTTTCAGCACCCTGGGAGCTTGCAATCACCAAGTGGATTTCCAGTTTGCTCTTCAGCCTGAAATCATTGCCATCTTCTGTAGCTGGTTGTATCTGAAAAACTAGCTCATTATTATTCTCAGAGCATCTGGATGTGGAAAGCATCTATTTGCTTGGAGGTATATATACCTGGGTAGCTGCAGTATAAAAAAACATGTTTTGCTCATACAATACTTCCATTTTAAAGCTCTCTTCCACATTTCCCTTTCACAGGTCATGCTGCATTTAATTTTTTATTGTTTAAGTAGTTCCTTCTAATGCTGTGCAGCACATTTATTGTTTTGGCACTGTATATTTCTGCAGATTAAAAAGAAAATGTAAAATGGCTAACACAGTTATCCTTACTTGCACTTTAACGTTAACTTGCACTTTAACTGTTGTACGCTACCCTGAGTTGGGCTTTTACCTGAGTGGGCGGCATAAAAATAAAAATAAATAAAATAAAAACAAATAAATACTTCAGCGTAATTCCACAGTTATATTTTGTCTGCACATCCTGACATGAAGCATTATTATTTTAATGTAATTTATTTGTATTGTTTTGGCTCTCTTTTTTTGTATCAACATAGAGATGAACCAAAATTTTCATGTGGTTCAATATTCTTCTTCAACTATGTGTGTTTGGCCGGAAGAACTTTGCAGGCGCACCCCCCAAAGAAAGACTCAGACACCGGTATATGGATAAAGGCATTGGGCCACTTTTATTGAATAATGCCCTAGTCCGAATTATAACTTTCAATTGGTGTATTCATCCAATTGTAATTGTTAAGGCAAGCAGGCCGCAGTAACACTGGTAAGGTTCCTCCCAAAATTGCCAATGGCAATTGGCTACAATGTATCCATTTGTATCAATTTGTTTGTTGATACAAACAAATTGTTGGCCGGAGTCAATAAACTATCTACTGACCCCACCCTCTGACGTGTATCCGTCAAATCACGGGGTGATGCATGCTGAAAAGCTCCTGCCATCACCCCTTGCCTGGTTCGTCGTTGACCGGTCAAAGCTATTACACCTGTAGCTGTCTAAGTGTTGGCCAGTCAATTGTGAACCTGCCGGATACCTCTGTGTCATAAATCTTTACCTTACCAGTGCTACCCGCCACACGGGGAGGCGTCCATGATGACTCACCCCCCCCCCCCAAGACCGTCAGCTCGGTCGCCAGGCCTGCTTGCACCACACCAGAACGAGGTACATACCTCCAGCTGAGAGGTGGACCCCTTCTCCTGCCTACCGGCAAAATTTTTGTAAGCCTATCCTCAGGTGTCCAATGGCTGTCTCCCAGCCATGCTCAGCAAGGGACTGACTGCCACTGACTGCCAGAACAGTCTGAACCACGGAGATCCATGTCTCCTCTAAATTGGTGTCTCGGCACGATGTTAGACCATAGCGACCGTGTGTCAGCCATACAAGATATAAAACGCCAGGTCACAGCCCCTTGACAGTTTAGTAACAGCAGTGATCCGTATAAGATCGTTGCCGCCGAGGTGCCTATTAAGAACATCGGGCGGTCCAGCATCCCCGACGGACATCAGGAATGGCCACAGTTCCCGCCCCCTTGTGCCGCACATACCATACCATCGCATACGTGCGGATGCACACAGCCCAAGTCGGGGTCCACTCTCTGTCGCCGCAGCATATACTGCTGCCCAGTGTACATAGCTGCGGCCCACCAGCCCCACTGCCACCGGTGTGTAGAGACACACAGGATCTGTAAAAGAGGAGAAGAGGTTAAGGACATAACTGGTTAAGAAGAGGTTAAGGACATAACATACAGTGAGGGCACGTACATATAAGAAATTGCGCGTACACGCATGTCCGCCTCCGAGTACCCCAAACGTAGCCGTGATCAACGCGACGCCTATCCTAAATAAATGGGTGCCAAAACGGGCCCCCACACCGCGAAGCACGGCACCGGTCACCCTCAGAAACATTACTTCGGCAAGGGTAGACCTATCCTGGTGGCAGAAAAACAGGCTGGGGCGCGCAGCAGGCACTGTCGAAAATTCATGTAGGGCACCAACCGGACAGATGTCTCCAATAAAACTTCGTAGCAGTCTGACTCCACTGCCTACGCCGTGCTGAACAACCGGTGAGGACCGTATCCCCACTTGAGCCCACTCATGTGTGACAGAGACATCGTCGAGTTCCAGTGCCCTACGAGACACATCCGCCTTACACAGATGGTACCAACTCTGGCACCCACTCACTGATGCGAAGCGCTCCAAAAAGGCTACCGTGGTAGTTGCGTGACCAAGAGCCACTTCACACCTATCCGAACATAAGTAATGCCAGCCTCGTGCAAGGTGGGTCAGAAACTCTGGGAACTGGGGTGACGCGTATCCGGGTGGCGGACACGTTCCCATGTCCACCCCTCGAAAACACGACGCATGAACGCATGGTGATACGCCTTACGCGTGCGAGGTGCCAATGACATGCCCGGTTCACCTCTCCTCGCCAAATGTCCAAATATCGGCTGGGAGTGGCGAGTGGAATTCATCTGCTTCTGGAGTAAGGCACGGAACCGGGGGATCTGCAGGCGGGATAAAGCAGCAGCAATGTCGCTATTAATACCTGGAACATGTCTGGCCCAGAACAGCACATTTAGGCGTAGGCTTCTCAAAAAGAATAGACAAACTAATGTCATGACCCTGGGGGATTTGCATGTCTGGGTGTTGACAATGTGCACCACTGCCGCATTATCACACCGAAAATGGACCACTGAGTAGGCCCACTCATCGCCCCATAGCATCAGTGCTCCCCAAAATGGGAAGAAACTCAAGGAAAGTAAGATCGCGGAGGCGATCCATGCCAAGCCATGCGTGCTGCCATTGGCCGTAAGTCCACCTACCCTCAGAGTAAACCCCCATAAGTCAGGGAGCCGGAGGCATCCGACCGTACTTGAAATCTAGGGCAGACCATCAGGTCTGATCTCCAGGAAGAGACCCCGTTAAAACCCAGGAGTAATTTGAGCCAGACCGGAAGGTCCACCCGTATGCCCCTGATCAGCCGGACCCTGTGTTGATGTTTTAACAGGCCAGCCATGGCGTCACACAGGTGCCTGGCCAATGCTCTGCCGGGTGGAACCACCCTGCAGGCAAAATTAAGGTGGCCATGAAGTAACTGCAGCTCACAAGGGAACACTTTATGTTTGGCAATCAATGCCAAAATCGCCGCGAAGATCCGAGCCACCTGATTCATGGTTAACCCGGATGCCCGTGCGACAGAGTCAATCTAGAAATGTGAGCTTAGTAGCTGGGCCCTCGGTCTTTTCAGGCACCAAGGGGACACCCAGTTCCCACCTGAGTGTCTGAAATGTAGTGAGGAGACGCGTGCACGTGTCCGAGCCCCGTTCACCCCCGAACCAAAAGTCGTCAAGGTAATGGGCTAGAGACCGAGACCCCGACCTGCGAGCAAAGGCCCACTGAATGAAAGTCCCGAATCGTTTGAATGCTGAACATGAATTAACTCAGTCAGAAGGGGTTGGACTTATCTAAGTAAAATTCCCCTTGGAACCTAAAAACCCAACAGCTCTAAATCCATTGGGTGCACTGGCAGTAATCTGAAAGCCGAGTGCATATCACACTGTGCCAGGAAAGCACCAGGACTGCATGAGCGTGCCACCCATAGGGGCTGAACCAACTATGAGTACCTGACTGAACAAGGTCATCAGGAATGGCATCCCTGACCGGATAACCCACAGGGTGAGCTAAATGGAGGATTAAATGACATTCACCCTGGTTCTACCTCGGTACTAGCCTCATAGGGGAGACGTTCAATTTAGGAAAGGTGGTTCCAAGAAGGGACCCGCTACTCTCATAGCCCCAACTCCCGTAGCTGTGCAGTGGAGCCACCTCTTCGTTACCTTTCAAGGGAACCAGATTAGTAGCATCCTGGGACCCCTAACACCCCCGAATGGAATACAAAAGCCCCATTGAAAACCCTCCAGCAGGTACCCCGCATCATCCCTTCTCGATGAGCTGAGCGCCATCGCTCCAGCCTGAGTACACTAATTGGGGAGAGGGGGCTTTGACAAGGCTAGTTCTTTCAGACGGAGCTCTGATCGCCCCCTGTGCACCCCTACCTCTGCCCTGCAACCCACCAACCCGCGGGCACGCGGAGGCGGCGTAAGGGCAGCGCAAAAGGGGGCACCAAGTCGGTAACGACACTGGTGCTTAGTACACACGTCGCCAGCTGAGCAGGTCGAACACAGCAGGTGGACTGGAACCCCCTGCCCGACCAGTTAGCGTGGAGCCTGTGTCTGAGCAGCCCGCTGCACAGCATGACCACCATGGTACCTATCACCAGGCGCCAGTCACGTGGGAGTCATGTACACGAGCACAATTGCTGATAGGGCTCATCCCACCTCCTCTCAGGGTGTAGGGCCACCCTCATCCACATTCCTCGTCGTAAGCCAACTGCGATGGGCCCATCAAATCAACCATCGCCCTGTAAATATTAGCAATGGATGGAACCATCGGGATGGCCCAATCAGGCCGGGCCCTGCGGCATACCACCATATATATAAGGTATGCCGACAACCAGTTGGCCCCAGGTGCACGGTGGCTTACGACGATGGGACAGCTCTTTGTCTCTGTCGTCCTGTCCCTCTCTCTCCTCCTCAGTGGGCTCACAGTTCAATAGGGAGAATATCCACATATCCCCCTCCAGACCTTACCCCTCGTGACCTGCGGCAAATGATCACCCAGGGGCAAGGAATAACCAGCCGTCGGCAAAGCCATCGACGGCACGTTCTGTATAAAGTGCATACGCAGCAGGACCCAGACAGCCCCTGCGATGCTCGGCACTGCCCCGGGGGCGGACACCCCTGCCCTTAACGAGGGACCATTTAGCACCATGGGATACTGAGATAAGATGGTAACTGATGCCCGCTCACATCAACTTGACGAGGCCAGGGCCACTAAACCCCACCACCGTAAGTGGGCTGTGGTGTTGGTCCACTTAAATTGAACCTGATACTCACTAGGTGCACCCCTGTGAGCCGCCCCCACCGGGGGTTCCGTCCCGTGGCGGGCGTCGGAGCTTGCGACCGGAATCAAGCTCTGGGAGCACCCCCGACTGCTTCCAGCCTGGACATGAGTTAGAACGGGGAGCTGCGAGACACCAGCTGAGCTGGCCGGACCGTCTCACGCAGCTCGACCCAGTTGGCCGCCCGCTGAAGCATAGTGGCCGGGTCGATGAAGGGGCCCCTGTTGAAAAAAGAGAAGCGCCCCCACTCCGGAGGAGGCTAGCATAAGGCGGGCCGGGTGGGCCGAACGGCTGACTAGGCAGTTGGAAAGGTAACCCAAAGTGGCGAGCCAGGGCCAGAATAGGGCCATGCCCAAAACTGGTTGTATGACCACACCAGGCCCTCCCACGCTGCCCTGACCCATGGCCGGTAACGGCGGGCCGGGGGCCGAAGGCCCTGAGGGGCCGGCCTATAGCTGGCCAGCCACCGAGCTGGAGCCCGGCTGCCAAGTGAACTGCGGGCCGAGGGCCGGAGCTCCCGAGAGGCCGGCCGGAGGCTGGCCATCCAAGGGCCAAGTACCAGCCTGAATCACCCCACCGGTATCGGTGGGCAAGGCTGTGATAGTGCCCTGCCGCGGGTGCGCAGCCCTGGTCCTCCGACCTGAAGGCTGCCCCCCGTCTTGCGCAGGGGCCGCGAAAGTCCTCCCCTTGGGCCGCGGTTTCGTCGCCGGGGCCTTCCGTGTGGGAGGCATATCTTCCCAGAAAGAGCAGGATCCCTCTCCAGGGATCAAAATCTTAGGGTCAAAAAACACAGAGCAAAGCAAGCTAAGGCTCTGTTAATTCTCCCTTCCCAGCCGGGAAGGATCAAGGGCTAAAGAGCCGCAGAGTACAGACAAACAGCGACGGAGAAAACTTCTCCTCTCCGTCGCTCTTTTTAAAATGGCAGCTCGTCTGCCTTGTGGCCACCCCTTTTATAGAGAGGTGGCCACGCCCCCTAACTCACCCGGATGTCTGAGTCCGGGTGGGGTGGGGGCCCGCAAAGAGCGCGGTGGCCATTTTGGCGCCGCGCTTTCATTTTCTCTTAATGCATGAAAATCTACTATGTTCCTCTCTTTCTTTCTTTTTTGCCCCCAGAAGGGTGGTGATAGTTGTGTTAGTCATTTAATACAAAAACAACAGTCTTCTGGCACCTGAAAGGTGAATATATTTTATTCAGCATAAGGCTTCACAGACTGTAATCCCTTTCAACATGTTGTACACTAGTTTCAGCTCAAATACAGCTAGAGGAATCATTGGTTTTTAAATTAATAATTGCATGATGTCAAGTTGGTTCTGACTTATGGAGACCCTTTTCCAGGAATTTTCAAGCAGAGAATGCTCAGAAGTGGTTTACCATTCTGGGGGGCAAAATGGAACTGCACAGCTTTCCTAAGACTATGTAAGATGGCTCTACTCTTGGAGGCGCAATGGGGAATCAAACTGCCAACTGTTCTTGAGGTAGATGAAACATACTACAACTGACTTATTTTTAAAATCAATATAGCGTCTTGCATTTTTCTTCTACTTGGGGCAATAGCTAGGGGGGTCTCATAATGAGTACCTGTGCTTACGAATTCACTATTGTACCAGTACCTTTGAGAACCCTTCTAATAGAGAACTCTGTTTCCTAAAAGAAAAGGTCTTGTGACACTCTATCTTGAAGTTAACAGTTTCAGAACATGCAACATTCATCTGTCTAAGCTAAAGCTTAGGCAGACTTTCTTTACATTCCCTCTGTAAACCTTCCTCTCACTCCACACACACATTTGCAGGTTTAGGCTTAGGCAGGCCAGGTAGGCTTAGGCAGGCCAGGTACCCATCTCGCAGCATAGAATTAATACTAGTTGTTAGAGCTGGTATTGTATAGGGCTTTTGCCTGAGCTTTAGTTCTGTTTGCCCAGGTTCTTTAGGTTGACCACAAAGAAGACAAAGGTGAGCAAGAAGACAAAGGTCTCAAATTCTCTTGTTTCAAGGTACAGTTCCTTGGAACATTAAAACCTACTCTGCTTGCTTCCAGTATTCAGGGAATGGACTATATAGAGAAGTTGTGGGATGCACATGGAAGGACCAATGTGAAAAGACATGCATTTGTTTTTGCCAATACTGAAAAAGCACAATTAAACTACAGTGTAAAAGGTGGGTATTAACTTACTTTCCCTCTCATCACAGGATTTCCATAGAAATAAGTGCCTCAACTTCCAGACTTGGAAATTTAGCTTGTGATTGCCTTCCAATGACCAGCACAAAACATAGCATCCTAATTGCAAGACACTTAGTTGAGGAGACTCATGGAGCATAGCAAATCTTTCACCTCTTTAGCAGCAACCTCTTCTAAAAAACTGCATATGATATCATTGAGGTTGGCTACAAGATTGATGTTTCCAACAATAATGACAATGAAATAAAAGAAGCTGTTCTGTTACATGTCTTAGAAGAGCAATGAATAAAAACAAGGGTCATCCTTTTGTCATGAAGTATTCAGTCTGTATTTATCCTAGTGATTCCACCCCTTCCTGCTTTGCCATTTGTGAAGCCATTCATTCACTTTTTGTGAAATGGGTTGTATGACATACAGTCTGGCAAAGAGAGAACCAGTGGTACAAGCACCACTGCAAGTGGTTTCTTACCAAAAGGATTCTTGCCAGGTATTTAATCCGATCTGCAAAATGTGGAGAATATCTAGTCCCCTTTTTGTAAATTGCAACCCATGACAAAAACAAAGCATATGATGCCAGGAATATTCACAAAGAATTTTTTTAAAAAAAAACTTTAGCAGTTAATAAAGGTTAACCTTAGCTGAGTGTAGACTGAGCTCTAAATATTGGATGAAAGAGCAATGCAATAGAACTCAAAATAATGATCAGAGCTCCTTGTGTGTGTCAGGCTAGCTTCAAATTCCACTGACCAAATAGGAGTGGATGGTAAGAAACAATGTACTGTATATACTGATTAATGGATGCCTTAGATATCTCAGTATTCTGTTTGCTTGGTTAGCTTTGTTTGAAATCTGATACAAATCTCACTCTGCACTGCAGATCCAGAAATAGTCCATCTTTCTTTAAATTCAAGCAATGTATCACTTTCTATTACACCATGTCACATCAGTCTATGACTAAAGGATGAGTTATGTGGAAAGGAAGCAGCATGTGGCCCCAATGCAAAGAAATATAACATTTCAGAAAAACAGTGAAAAGTTCATGCAGGGAAAAAATGGTTACAACTTTGCATCTATATTCAACCTAAACTATTGGATTTAATACATATAATGCATATTTTAACATGCCCATTGGAAAAGCTATTTGCTTTCTATATCAACACTACACAAGAGTGCAGTGATGTTGTCGTATGTCAGAGCAAATCAACATTCTATAAGGCAGTTCTAAAATGGGGATATCTATCTATCTATCTATCTATCTATCTATCTATCTATCTATCTACCTATCTACCTATCTACCTATCTACCTATCTATCTATCATCTACCACCCACCTGGTAATCACTCTGGAAAGCTTGCAAATAATAAAAATATAAACAATCATGTAACAAAACATCATAAAACATCACATACAATAGATAAATCAATTGATCAATCAATATAAATCAATAAATAAAACATACCTCCCAAGTGTCAGCAGCATCATTAAAACATGTAGGACAGGTACCCAAACAATCTCCCCATATTATAGTACATGACAGTCTATCAAGCCATCAGGGGTAAGTCCATATTCAACTCAACAATTATCATATTAAGGAGAGAAGGCTTTGTGGAACAAAGATGTCTTCAAATATTTCTGAAATGCCAGCAGAGTTGAAGTCAATCTAATTTCTGCTGGCAATTCATTCCATAACCTGGGAGTTATGGCAGAAAATGCTCTAGATCTGGCCTTTCTTACATCTTTAGGGGTGACTACCTGAAGTTTAAACATTTAGGTGGAATGGTAATACTTTCTGAGGAAGAGATGCTCCCTCAGATAGCATGGTCCCAAACTGTTAAGAGCTTTATAGGTGGTAACCAACACCTTGAATATGGCTCAGAACACAGCAGGTAACCAATGCAGGCAAGCCAGAGCCGGAATGATATGATCAAACTGACCAATACCAATAATGAACCTGGCTGCTGCATTTTGCACCCCCTGTGAAGGATAGCCCCATGTAAAGAACATTGCCTACCAGTGTATAGACCAATGTCACCAGGGATTTCCTGTCCAGGTATGAAAAGAGCTGGACAATTAGCCACGGATGGAAAAATGTAGACTTGATGGTCACTGACACCTGTTGTTTCATGGTCAAGCTGCACTCCCAGATTATGAATGCTCTCTTTCAATGGGATTACAAGGCAAATTTGAAATATCTTCGGAGTTTGAGGATATTGGCAGCTCGCTTAGCTTTACTTAGAGACATCATGGTTTGTTGTTTTGTTAGACAAAGTGTGATAGGAGATTAGTTTGTTAGAACTAGTTTGCTTTTAAATTAGGTTTTACCCTACTGTGGGAATCTTTATTTTACTTTTAAGTCAAGTTTTGCTTTTGGCTTTTTCTATGCTTTGCCTGAAGAAGCGATTTGCTTTCTGGACTGCATTTTCTATTTTATTCCAATAAAACAGAGAGTCCGCACAAGGTCTCTTCAGAAAAGACAATTGAAAGCATTGAGTCTGAATTGTGTGTGGGATTTAACAACATCTGTCTGTGCTTGCACCAGTTTACCACGCTACTTGAAAATCTCCCATGGCTCATCCTTGAGAGCAGAGGCGAGAGGAGAGGCCAGGAGGGTGATAAGGAGAGCAGCAGCTCAGGTGGAACTCACTAGGTCCCAGGGCGGATTTCTAAGGAGTCATGGGAGTCTGCAAGCCCTGAAGCCTGAGGAAAGACATTTGAGACTTGAAGTTCTTTAGTGTATGAAAACCAAGACAGAGGAACAGCCGAAGAATTGGCTTAACACATCTTTATTGCATGAGTGGTCAGAGGGAACATGAGGTAATGGCGGATGAGCAGCTCAATATATACGGTGGTTATACATTTGAATGTGGCTCCACAACAGCCCATTGGCTACCGTTGGCGTGACGTCATTCTTGGTCACGCCCTTCTTGTCCAGGTGAGGTAGTGGCGGGAACCTTCCCGCGCTGTCGCTCTTTGGTGATTTATGACCCGTGAGCTGGGCGCTCGCTATTGCCACCGGGTGGTCATTAGCTCGCGTCCTGATTGGAGCGGGTTACATTGAAGTATGGTTTAAAGGCACAGTATAACGAAACACAATGCATAGACTTGAACACAACATTCCTCCCCCCTAGGATGAGACGAAGTCTCTCATCCAAGATGGTTTATTGCAAACGCGCCTTGGGCGTGTTGTGGGCTGGCTTGTCCCGGCTCCTTGTCCTGCAATGGGAGAGGGAGACTCGTTAGTGACTCGCCGCGGCTCAGCGGCCGTTGGGGAGGGAGACTCGTTAGTGACTCGCCGCGGCTCAGCGGCTGTTGGGGAAGGGGCAGAAAAACCGGGGGCACTGGGGACTAACGAAAAACCCCGCTTCTCGCTTGGAAGGGTGGGGGACCACTCCTGAAAACCCCCCCGGTTTTGTAACTGAAAATTAGAATTATCCCCTAGGTCTACATTAGAAAGATTCCACAGGATATCTCCGGGGACTGCTTCGGACTCCTTTCCCTCCCCCCTAGGTGGGGACCACCGATCCCCTTCTCCTCCCCCTTGGGCTGAACGGGTGGGGGAGAACCCTAACGTTGAAGTCACTGCCGCGCCATCCGCGGGGCGGCCGTCTGGGACCCGGCGCCGGAGCTGGTCCGCGTGTCGGCGCCAGAGTAGACCCGTACTTGTCTCGACACAGTACGACACGGGACCCGTCTGCCCAACGACGACGCCCGGGACCCAGGCTGGCCCCGCGCTAGCGTAGTTCCTGCAATGCACCGGGGCACCCACTGCGAAACTCTTTGTGGCTGCTAGCCCTATGTTCCTCCCCGTGTCCTCTACCCTCGTTGGATCGAGCCTGGTCAGAATCGTTGTCAGCTTCCTACGCATTAAGAGCTCTGCGGGCGAATACCCTGAAGCTAGGGGGGTCACCCTGTACCCTAGCAGGAACTGGCACACTTGAAGGTTGAGATCCCCTGGACCCATGCGCCTCAGCGCGTCCTTAGTGGTGCGCACGAGGCGCTCCACCTGGCCGTTTGTCGCCGGGTGGAAAGGGGCAGAGGTGATATGCCGAATGGCGTTGATCTCCATGAATGTCCTGAACTCAGTGGACGTGAAACAACTCGCGTTATCGCTAATTAGGGTGTCGGGTATACCGAACGTGCTAAAGACCCTCCGCAGATGCTTCACCGTCGTTGCTGACGAGGTGCTTGTAACTGGGATTACCTCCAACCACTTGGAGTAAGCATCCACCACAAGGAGAAAAAGTGTCCCTCTAAATGGCCCCGCGAAATCAACGTGCACCCGCGACCATGGCCCCCTTGCCGCGTCCCATTCCCTGTGCGGCAGACGCGTTTCTTCGGGCCTGGAGCATTGGCATTTCTCGCAAGTGCCCACCATGTGCTCGATGTCGGCATCTAATTGGGGCCACCAAAAATAGCTCCTGGCCAGAGCCTTGGATCGAACAATCCCAGGGTGGCTGACGTGCAGCAGTTTGAGTACCCTGGACCTCAGGGAATCGGGGACCACCACCCGCTGGCCCCACAGAAGACACCCCCTCTCTAGGGACAACTCTAGCCTCTTCCTGAAGAACGGGGCGAACTCGGCTGCCGGGGAGGACGCAGGCCACCCTTTCTGCACCCAGGAGCTGACAAGAGCAAGTGTCCTGTCCTTGCCGGTCGCCTGAGCTATATCCGCGGGCACAATGGGGGGCGAATCCAGGACTTCGATCAGGAGCACTGAGCGGTCTCGCTCTTCGTCGGCTACGACGCTGTTAACATTGGGAAGAGGAGATCGCGACAGGGCGTCTGCATGGCTTATTTCTCTACCTGGGCGGTAGACCAGCGCGTGCTGGTACGCGTTTAGGAAAATGGCCCACCGTAGCATCCTAGGGGACAGGATCTGAGGAGTGGGCTTGTCTGCAGTAAAGATGCCCAACAGGGGCTTGTGATCGGTCACAATGGTGAAAGGGCGGCCATAGAGGAAATCGTGGAACTTTTTCGTTCCCGCGATTATGGCAAGCGCCTCCCTGTCTGTTTGGGCGTAATTCCGCTCTGCCTGGGACAGGGATCTAGAGTAGAATGCGACTGGGGCCTCTCTCCCGTTTTCCAGCACATGGCACAGCACCGCCCCCACCCCCACTGGGGACGCATCACATATCAGAACCACCGGTCTCTTGGGGTCAAAATGGGTTAGAATAGCGTCAGACGCTAGGAGTTGCTTCAGTTCAACGAATGCCCTCTCTTGATTCTCGCCCCACTTCCACGCCTCGTCTTTCTTAAGTAGCTTGTGCAGTGGCTCTGCCACTGATGCCTTCCGCGGTAGGAAGGAGTGGTAAAAGTTTAAGAGCCCTAGAAACGATTGCAATTCGGGCTTAGAGGTGGGGCGAGGGGCATGTCGAATGGCGGCTACCTTTGATTTGGAGGGTTTGATCCCCTCGGGGGTTACCCGGAAACCTAAGAACTCAACCTCTTTGGCAAAGAAAACGCATTTGTCTCGCCGCAACCTCAACCCCGCCTTTTCGAACACCGCCAGCACTTTGTCCAGCCTCTCAGCCAGCTCCTCCTCGTTTCCCCCGGTTATCAACACGTCATCAAAGTATGGCAAGACCCCCTCCAAACCCTTTAAGAGGCGTTCCACGAGTGACTGGAAAATACCGGGCGCCGAGTTCACGCCGAACTGTAGGCGCGTCACCTGGAACGCCCCCTTATGAGTGACTATCGTTTGCGCAGCAGCCGCAGCTGGGGTTACAGAGAGTTGCTGATAGGCTTGCGCAAGGTCAAGTTTGGCGAAACACTTTCCCCCGTGTAACCTGGCCAACAGATGGCTGACTACCGGCACCGGATACGCATTTGGGCGGATCGCCTTATTTATGGTGCACTTGTAATCAGCGCAAATGCGAACCTCCCCGTTGGCCTTTAGCGCAGTTACAATCGGAGTTTCCCACTCCGCGGAATCAACAGGAACAAGTATCCCCTGGCCCACCAATTTGTCCAGTTCCGCCTCTATCTTTTCTTTGAGTGCGAAAGGCACTCTGCGTGGCTTGAGTCTGATAGGGCGGACCTCCGGGTTCAGGTCGAACGCTACTGGGGGTCCCTTGAACTTCCCAAGTCCTTTCTTGAAAACTTCGGGGTGCGCGTCACACACCTCCTGTATTGGGTCAGTCCCGACGGCATGCACCCCCCCAATGAACAAGCCCAGGGGCTTGAACCATTGAGTTCCTAGGAGGCTGCAACTTCCCCCTTTGAGAACGACCAGGGGCAGTTCCGCGCCGTGTTGCTTGTATTGGACCTTGAAATTTCCAACCCCCAAAACTGGAATGCTATTTCCCTGCACGTCCCGCAGCGTGGACCTCAACGCTTTGAGCTTAGGGCGCACGTGGGGAGAAATTCCCAAAAACTCCCGCTGGGACATAATTGAGTATGAAGAACCCGAGTCTATCTCCATCCTAACAGGGGCCCCTTGCACCAGTACCTCAACAAAATAACGTGGGTGTCCTAAGGACACGCTGTACACGGGGGTCTCGTCGCTGCTGTCGTCGGAGATGCGGCCCACGCCGTCCTGCTTCCTCGCGGGCCGGGCGCCCTCCTTGGTCTTCGGCGGCCGGTCCGATGGTTTTCCCTGGTCTCTACGCCGTTGTCTGCAAACCTTGGCGATGTGACCCCGGCGTCCGCAGTTGTGGCACTCGGCCTTCCGGAACGGGCACTTGATGCGGTCGTGGGTTGCTCCACAGCCGTCGCAGCGGCGGTCGTCCTTCCGCACCTTCCGGACGTCCTCATCATCGCTACTCTCCGTGGAAGACTTCGGCGTGCGCCTGGCTGCCTGCACCAAGGCCGGGGCCTTGTCGGGCTGCGGGGGTCTCTCTCTGAACCCCTTAACTCCGGCCCTCGTGGCTTCCGCAGCCTGGGCCGCCTTCACGACCTCGCGTAGCGTCGGCGGCGGCTCTTGGTTCATCAGTTTCCGTTGAACCTCTTCATCCCACAGGCCGCACAGCAAACGGTCCCTGAGGGTGATTTCGAGGTTTTCCCACTTGCATGGGCCGGCGGCCAATCTTAGGGCTGCTGCAAAGGCGGCGATGGATTCACCGGGCGCTTGAACTCTCTTCCAGAATGCGTCTCGAGCCGAAAACATCGAGACCGTAGGCTGGAAATGGTCTCGCATCACCTTTAGAAGCTGTTTGGCCGTCAGCTCGCTCACTTTCTTCGGGGCTACCAGGTCCACCAAGACTCGCTTAGCGGCGTTTCCCAGCATCCGAGTGAGGATGGCCCTCTTCTTCCCCTCATCTGTAATGTCGGACACCACCAGCGTATCCTGGAAGTCCATTTCAAAGAGCTCCCAGTCTTCCGGCTTGTTGACATCGAAACCGGCATGTGTCTTGGTCTCGTGGGAAGCCATATCCCACCTTCGTCGCCAATTTAGTGTATGAAAACCAAGACAGAGGAACAGCCGAAGAATTGGCTTAACACATCTTTATTGCATGAGTGGTCAGAGGGAACATGAGGTAATGGCGGATGAGCAGCTCAATATATACGGTGGTTATACATTTGAATGTGGCTCCACAACAGCCCATTGGCTACCGTTGGCGTGACGTCATTCTTGGTCACGCCCTTCTTGTCCAGGTGAGGTAGTGGCGGGAACCTTCCCGCGCTGTCGCTCTTTGGTGATTTATGACCCGTGAGCTGGGCGCTCGCTATTGCCACCGGGTGGTCATTAGCTCGCGTCCTGATTGGAGCGGGTTACATTGAAGTATGGTTTAAAGGCACAGTATAACGAAACACAATGCATAGACTTGAACACAACAAGTTCAGAGCCCCTTTCTCAGCTCTCCCCCATCACGGTGAGATGGGTCAAGGCCGCAGGTGGGTTTTGGCCTTTCCCCAGTCGCTTCAGGCACCATCATGAGGCAACCACCTCAGGCACCAAGTGCTGAGGGGGTTAAATGAACAGAAATGTATTTGGCACTTGCCTAGCTCTTCAGATTCCATGCAGCCCTGTTTTCAGATTCAGAGGAAAATACTCCTATCTTATTACTACCATTGATAGATGATTCAAGTGCTGGTCTGTTCAGTCATTGTGTATGGAATTGGTGAGGTGTGTCTTGTTCCTTGCCTTGCCACAGGCAGTCACATGTTTGAAGCATATACTCTAGTGAACTGTCTTTTTAACCTGCCTTTGCGTGGGCCCAACAAAATGGGCATTTTTATACACACAAACACACACAAAATTAGGCCATATTGTCTGTCTAAATCATTCATTGTACACCAATACCTTTTAAACAAACATCTGATTTCTCTTTTGTGTCCAAGTTAAATTTGCAAGGTATTTTCTACATAGGTGTTCACAGCTGCATCTATACAATGCAGATAGAAAACATACAACAAAATATGCTTGTTTTCCTGAGAAAAAACATGCAGTGTAAATTAATGCTCCAAAAATACACAAAGCTTACATACAGGTGTGAAAGCTGCTGTAGTAGATTGCTAAAGTATATTTTAGACACAGGATTAGCCAGGCCATTATTACCATGGTTTTTTTGGGTGTGTGTGTGTGAGAGAGAGCAGTTTCTAAATCTTTTATTTGCACTTGTGTACAAAAAGACCAAGTGAGAAGGAAACATCTGAAATGTTTTGAGTCAAAAGAGCAAGAGATAGCAAAAAGTTAGTAAGCAAATGTGTGAACTGGATTAAGATTTATGACACAATCCTATATGTGTCTGGTTAGTATTACGCTCACTGATTTGAATGCATTTTAGCCTAAAGTTAAGCAAATATAGGATCGCAGGCTTAATTGTTTAAAACCTCATCTGCTTTTGTGTGTTCATGCTAATCAAGTAATGAATACTTGCCTTCTTCAGTTAAAAAAATAGGGGGGGGGGGGGGGTTTAAGATTTTATTTTAACTGATTTTATGTTACCCCATTTTAACTATAGTAAGTATGCTTCTGGGTAATACATTTTAACTGTATCTTGTGTCTAAACAGATATTGGATCTTGTAGTTCCTTCATTCAGAACTGCAGAGGAACAGGTTAATGAGAAGTTACCAAACAGTTTTTAGAAAGACGACTAAGGGTTTGGGGTTTATTCCATTTGTCTTAGCAAATATAGCACTTGGATTTCATTAGTTAATTGTATACATGCTTTAAATGATGTTTTAGTTTGTAAAAGCCCATGGCCATGAACAATAAAGATTGGTTGAAACCCTCCTGTACGTATTTAAGTCCATGAAAACTCACATTTAAATACCGGACTTAGTCTTTAAGGTGCCACAACATTTCTTGTCTTTTATTTGCTATTCTGTTTTGTTTACTCTCAGATATGTGTGCACAGACTAACACAGCTACCACTTCAAACATTTCTTTTCTGAGCTTGTTATTGCATGAGAGCAAAAAATGATTTTTCTTGACAGCAGCCTACCAGCAGCAGCAGCAACAAAAACAGTAGTGTTTATACACAAAAATTAGATTTTGGGGAAAACTCTGTATTTTATGTAAAAAAACACCTTACATTTTGAGCAAAATATAATGTTTCTGCACAAAATACAAAATTTCAATTTGCAAATCTTTTACAAGTAGGTCGTCACATGATCAACAACTTTTATAATCTTACCCAGCACAGAGTAAAACTATGAAATTTTCTATCCTGCCTGAAAGAATGATCTAAACATTGATTCAGATTCCTAGTTTTTGCACTTTTGTGTCTTTTGAGAAATTGCAGAGACATAATCTATAGATCTGAGCATACTTACTAGTAGGTTTCTTGCAAGGGAAATCAGTGGGATTTCTTTCCAATAAAATATATATGTTTAGTTCTGGGCTCCCTTTCTTCCTATCGCTTACATACAGAAGGCTCAGATCCTTTCCCTCACTTTGTATCACAAAATGGAAATATTTATTTCCATAGGTTGGAAAGCTTAGCACCCAAATCCTGAATATTTAATAGAAAATAAAATGATATTTATATTTAAGTGCATTCTACCTTCAGCACCGCTGCATCCTCACAACAAATCTATTGCGTTGCCCTGACACAGTTACTGCAAAGGTTTTTCTTTTGCTGTCCCAAGGGCCCAATTGATTTATCTGCCAGAAGCCTAAAGCCCCAAAATAAGATAGCTTTGAGTTTACAGAGGTCATTTTTCATTGTCTAAATAAAAATTTCTAAACAAAAATCTCTCATCCTGTTAACCGCAGGGTCCTTATCTCCCCAGAGGCTAGAGAAACCTGAAAGAAGCCATTTCAATTCTTTTATGAAGAAAGATAAAAGCAAGTTTTCGATTAGAAAGCCAGGGAAAGCTGGCTTATTAAATGGTGGTAACAGTAACTAGTCAAAAAAGCAAAACTGTTCAGGTAGGGGGTAGAGGGAAGAGAATAATTATGCATAAAACATCCACAAAACTGCCTAGGCAATCTGAATCAGTGAGAAAGAAAGAAGTTCACTGGCTTCAGGGTTAGCTAGTTGCGGTTGTTCCTTCTTATCTTATAAAAACCCTCAAACCTCGCTTTATCTGGCGTGTTTTCTTAATTATGTCTGCACAGCTTTATCAACCAGTATTAACTGTACATTACAGGGCTTACATATTCAGACCCACCTTCCTTGATCTGTCATGATTCAGAGCTCTGAGGCGGCCTTGGCAGGGCTGGAAGGGTGGCATGCAATTTCTTTTGTAGAACAATAGATTTTGCAGTGCTAAGCCAAAAGTATAATTATTGGAAGCACCCTCTTATTCCATATACGAGAATGCAGGAAGATAAACAAATCTGTTAACTGCGATGTCCTGGGAAAATATCCAAGGCACAGGCTTCTATTATTTGGGTGCACACATGGGTGTGCATGTACACGGACACACATTCATAAATGTGCGCAAACATGGAAATTATGGCCCATGGTAGAAGCCACAAGGAATTACTAATAATTTCTCCATGTGTGCATGCACATCTCTCTGTGTGTGATTGTGGAAAAGATTCCGGTGGTTGGTGTGGAAGATTCCTTCTGTGACTTGCCCCAGCTGAGGGATCTGTTTGCCTTTCTGCTCCCAGACCTAGAAATTTGAGTGTACAGGAGTGGGATGCTAAGACAATCCCTAGGTATATATAGATGAGTTCAGTGTGTAATACTGTACTTTCTTCTTCTTGTGCCATATTGGTGATCATCATGGAATTCAGCCATGAAGACTGTCCTGTGAATATAATGCCATGGCCTTTCATCTGCCTTCTGCATCACAATGTAACATCCATATCACTGATCATCCAGCTACGCCAGTCACTTTCTGGTCCTGAGCCCTTTTGGCATGCAAAGTCCTCCTCAGACCCAGGCCAGTATTAATGAAGCTGATGCCCTCCATCAAGGTGGATTCAAATGGGGTTTAATCCTCTTGGTGACCCTCACCCTTCCCTGTGGACTTTGCCAAGGTCGCTAGTCCTCAGGGTTTTCAGTTTAGTTAACTATTGCCTACCACTCGGCATTGAGTCATTGGCAATATGGTCTACTCTATTACCATAGCAGGATAACCTGGCCAGACTTGCATACTGTATGCACTTTTCATATACAGAAAAAATAAATGTTAGCTCAAAGTGCCAGCAAACAGACTCTACAATTTTACTTCCATTTGTTAAAACTACCTTTTGGATTCTGAGTAGGATGAGCATACCCAAATCATACAGAATTAGGAAATGAGGGTGTTAAGAGTATACTAGACATTCATTTCATTATTAAACATATTCAGTCTTAATACATTGTTATCTGTAAATGGATTGGTGCAAGATTCTTTCATGGAATGCAGCACACATGGAAAGGAATCTTATTTTTTCCTGTTCTAGGAGAATAGGAACAAATAATACCCTACCTTTCTCCCATCTTTAAAGAGGTGGCAAGTGTGCTTAAAGTAGTGGGGATTCATTGGTAATAATCAGAACATCATTCCTCTTTGTCCTGAAAAAGAGAAACCCCCTGCTTCCCACATGCTACATCTCTGGTGAGCACCACATGCCACAAGCAAACTTGTAATTAATGAAACTGAAATAGCATACCTGGGTACCTGATACATGTGAAGCATAACTTGTAGTTTGTCCCTTATGGAATGCTAGTAGAATGAGCCCAGCACTGTCATGGTAAAATACTCTACTTAGTATAGTTCTTAACATTGAAATATACAGTATGACTGGAACACAACAATTGGAGGATATCAACTATTCAAAAAGAATAGAAAGGGCAGAAAGGGAGGTGGAGTCACAATATATTTTCAAAAACACATATCCCTATGTAGAAACACAAGAGGATGAGCTCCACTGCCCCATCAAGAAGATCAGGATTAATATTGTGGGGGGAAAGCAGAAGGGACATGGTAGTTGGAGTCTACTACTGACCACCCAATCAAGGAGAAGATGCCACCAGGCCTCTACTGTTTCCAATTAGCTTGCCTGCCACACTAAAGAGCTGTGAAGGAGACTGTACCATCACCACTGCTTAAAAATCAATTTTCAGTCCAGTCAGCTATTGTATATGGCTGTGATGGTGAACCTTGGCACACCAGATGTTCTTGGATTTCAGTTATCAGAAGCCCAAGCACCCTGTGAATCCTCCCGAATGGGGTTACTGCAATTCATCCGGCCCACACTGCCCTTGTCGCTCCCGGAAGCGGAAGTAAAATGCGCCTGTAACTATTAATGCCCACCAGGGCATTAATAGTTACCAATCTCATTTTGCTTATCAGGTACGTGTGGAACAGGGCCTCTGAAGAGGACTTTAAGTTGCAAATAGAGCAAAGTGTTCTTTCCAGCAACCTTGTCTTAAGCTCTTTAAGACCCTATGGCTAGAATCCTTTTTGTTATTCAGCAGCAGAGGTGAAAATTCAGTGTTATAAATTGCATCAGAAAATTGATGCTGGTTAACTAACCACTGCTTGTATTCCTCTATACACACTATCTACATGACAATAAGGCGTATACATGGTGATTCATTAACTAGCAGAGATTTGCTGCCTCACTTATAGGTAAAGGTCACCCTTGCTCAAAACCAGTCATATCGGATTCTAGGGTTCAGTGCTCATCTCTGTTTCATAGCCAAAGAGCCAGCGCTGTCTGCTTCTGCAGATGTTTCCGTGATCACGTGGCAGGTATGATTAGAGTGCACGGAATGCTGATTACCTTCCCAACTAAGTCCCTATTTATGTACTTGCAATTTCTTGCTTTTGATCTGCTAGGCACTTATACCATTACACTTTTGCTGCTATAAATAATCAATTGGATTCTGACCTATAGGAAAAGGTGAACATTTCAGATAGGCTGAGAAGCATTGGGATAATCTGACTGAAGCACCCATTCCCAGTTAATCATCTAGTAGCTTTTGCTCTGAACCATCTACAAAGTATTTTTATAGATAGCCTCCGTTAGGATATTTTAAATGGGAATTTACTCAGACTTGGATAATTGTGATATAAAGTTGTGTGCATAGTCTAAGCAAAGATATTTGCTGCCTACCCAAACTGTCTAACTTTCCTGATACCAAATGAAATTTAAGAAAGAAAATAAGTCATATAAGAAGATATATGGAATGAGTCAGATCCTCATCTGGGTCATTATTATCAGTCTATCCTGATTGGCAGAGCTTCTCTGGGATATTTGTAGTTAGGGATGTTCTGTCTTTTACTTGGAGATATCACAGCTTTAGGCTAGAGCCCTCAATGTGTAAAACATGAACTCTATAACTGAACTACACGATTCCCTATCTATGGTGTTGTCATTGTGCCAAATGTTCTCTGCTGAAGGTATTTCCCAGATTAGCTTTCAAAAGGGTGGACAAGATCTACATGCCTGAGATAATGCTCCCTTTTTTGAATATTTTTAGACAGCCCACACACCCATATGAAATAAATTAGCCACAGTAGCTTCTCTTTATCCCATCTTCCTCCTCCTCTTCTCCTCTCTCTCTTCTTTCTACATTCTGCTGTGGTGGTCTATGGCCACAAAGTTTTGATATTCCGTACCTTCTAACTATGAACCTCCCTCAGAATAAGATCTCTTCAATCCATCTAAAGAACATCAAAAAGAAAACAGTCCTCTGAGGGGGGGAAGTGTTTCTAGGGGTTTTTCATCCTAACCTGATAAATACCTTCAATGGAGGAGTTTTTCTTCAACAATGAAAATTTTGGAGGGAAACCCCACAGATATTCATATCTTCAAAGGAAGATGTCTTTAAAAATGCAGCATTCTTCAAAGGGGGAACACCACCCTCAGCTATGAGAACTTCTTTAAAGTGAGAGCCCACCAGCACTGCAAATTCTCTGGAGATGTACTCCCCAAGTGTCTCCGAAACTTGGAGAAGAGTAAATCCTCCCCTCAACTCAACCGTTGCACCTTAATACTTGAGAAACTTTTTCTTCTTTCCTTTTGAAAGCACATCTGCATTCTCTGTATATATTTATCATTATGGAACTACTTGTATTTAGCTGTGTATGATCATCTTTCCCTTGTAAGCAACATGCTGCTAATGAGAATAAATACATACAAATGAATGGGTGCCCTCCCATTTTAACCTAATTTGATTATTAGAATATTATATGGATTACCTGTAAATTTCAAATAGAGTTATTTCAACGCAATTTCTTGAAATCCATCAGTGGAGTTTATACTTCGATATATACTGCATTATACAGCAATATAGGGGTCTGTGGTGGCTTAGTAGGAAGGTAAATGGTGGGAAGGTAATCAGTGTTCCATGCACTCTGGAGTCTAGGCATGCCTGCCACATTAGACGACGGCGTCTAAGAGGTGACCTGATTGAAGTTTATAAAATCATGCACGGTGTGGACAAGGTAGATAAGGAAAAACTGTTTTCCCTATCGCACAACACTAGAACTAGGGGACACTCCATGAAACTTTTGGGTACTAGTTCTCAAACAAATAAGAGAAAGTACTTTTTCACCCAGAGGATTACTGGTCTATGGAACTCCCTGCCAGAAGAAGTGGTGACAGCTGTCAGTCTTCACAGCTTTAAGAAAGGATTAGACAAGTTCATGGAGGACAAGGCTATCAATGGCTATAATTATGGCTACCTAAGGACAACCTCCGGGTTGGAGAGATAGGCAGGATATCTCTCAATGCCATTTCCAGGGAATCCTAAGCAGGTGAAGGCATCTCCTTGGGAATACCCTGAAGGAAATCGTGAGCCACTGTGTGAGACAGAATGCTGGACTGGATGGGCTGTGGCCTGTTCCAGCAAGGCTGTTCTTATGTTCTTATGTTCTTATATAACCACAGAAATGTCTGCAGAAACAGACAGCGCTGGCTCCTTGGCTGTAAACATGGATGAGCACCGAACCCTATAGTTGGATATGACTGGCTTTCAAGCAATGGCAACCTTTACCTTTGCTTTTGAGCAAAGGTGACCTTTACCTACCTTTACTTATGCACACTTTATGCTATTTCAGCTTTTGCTGATTACCTACCTTCTTGACTTTGTGGCGGCTTTTCTTAGTTCCAGATTCCTGTCTAGTGCAATTATGCTGTTGTTAAAGTTATTTCTAAGGGCAGTTCATGTCACACAGTCAATTGAAGAATTCACCTTAGGAGAAGAACAGAGTGTTTGGAGGAGGAGGCAAAGCATGGGACAGATAGACCTCATAGAAGACTTACAGAATTATAGCTTGCCACTATTGAGAGGTGGAACTTCCACTTCAAGATCAGAAAAGGAGGTTGTGCCTCTTACCAGCCACAGATGATTACAATACCTAAAGTCAGAGGCCTGGCAGTGGTCATAGGCCATATGAAGGACTACCTTCTAGCAGATTAATATTTAAAAGACATCACAACTTTGATCCACATTATGATTTTTATCTGAGTACCCACAGTGACCAAATGGGCCCTGGATGAGGTCCAATAAATAAATTTAGAAGCCTGAAATAGCATCCTTTAGTGAGGAGGTTCTCAAACCTTTTGTGTCATGGGCAGGTCATGTGGTAGAGCACACCAGTCTTGTGGTTCCTACAACTAGAATCGGAAGGAAAATGCACCCACGCATGTGCAAAATCCTGCTGTAAATGTACATGCGCCTGTCCTAAACACATTTACGACAGCCACAGGTGCATTTATGTCAGCTTTTTGTGCATGCATGGGCATGTTTTACTTCCGATTCTGGGAGTGGCAAGGGCAGCACAGGCCAGATGATTTGGCACCATGGGCTGGATCTGGCCCACAGGCCATAGTTTGGCCACTCCTGCTTTTGTGTTTACTCCTTGTTCTGCTGGACCTTATCATGTGGAATGACTCTGGAACAATGAGATAAAGTGTTTGACATTTATCTTTTTTCATGTACAGATCCTAAACAATCCCTTCATCACTCTCCCTGTTAAATATAACAACTACATGTATGTATAAGTCAAAATTGTAGTTGTAATATCTGAGAACTGAAGAGAATATCCTTGTGGAACAATAAGTGCTTCTCTCTCCATTTTTTAAAGTGACAACCCAAAGATTCGAAATACTAAATACTTCCAACCCAAAGCAAAGACAAGATGCTGCTACATTTCCTGAATCCTGTCCCAATTATATATCATTTAATAACACTCAACAAAAAAAAAAATTCTGCTGGCAGGAGGAAATGAAATGACATGATTTTATGGGATCATTCATCAAGAACTAATTGAAGCTTTCATACAGTTTAGTGCTGATAAAATGTGAGTAACTTCTAAACAATAACAAAATTCACCAGAGAAGGATTTGTTTTGCTGCGATGAAAATGGTTCGCTTTCATCCTGGGGATTCCTGGTTTAAAAAGAGTCTCCAATTTTTTTAAAAAAAAGGATAAGCACAAGCTCCTCTGCATAATGACAGGATGGAAGCTGTGTCAAATGTATTAGCATTGCTCCAGTGAAGCCATTCTCATTGTAAGTGTTTGCTATTGTATGTGACTGAAGAAGGGTGTAAAACCACCAATAGGATTTTTTTAAAAAAGTTGGATTAGTTAAAAAATAACAACTCAGTTCTCATGTAGTTTCAGCCAGAAAGTAAATTATCTACCTACCTGCCTGCCTGCCCGCCTACCTACCCACCTACTCTCCCATTTTAGAGATGGGATTTGCATACATTGAGTGCTCTTGGAATCCTGTTTTTGAAGCTTTCTTCTACTTCTCTGCAGACCCACGTTATTTTAGGATAACAGCCGCTTCCCTACATTTTTCAAAGATGATACTTACTTTTTCCTGTGTCAAAATAAGAAATCCAGATTGCACTTATTTTTTTTAACATAACACTGAACATACACTTTGATTTAACATATCTGACACAGAAATGTTAAATAAGCATACACAGATTACTGATGCATTTATGTCTATGCAAAAGAGCTCAAGAAAATAAGTGTTATCTTAAATAATTTGTAGCACACACCTATGCATATTTATTCAGAAATAATTCCCATTGAGGTAAGTGAGACTGACTCACTGATAAATGTGTACAGGGCTGTAGCCTCATTTTAACATGCAGCCTTATAAATGTAGCATTCCTGGATTATGGATTACATATTTAAAAGCACTAAAAGCATTTGACACATTTGAGCAAACAGGAAGTATGTCTTTTTAGTAAAGTTAGATGTTTTTGTTGTTGTTGCTTTTAAACTTGATTTTAAGTTCTTCAGTATGTTCATTCAAATCCCTTATTGCCCTGTTTAGAGACCAGAGGTCTGGCTTAACTGCTCAGTCTACTTAGTTGAAAGTTATGGCCACCTAGGAAGGAGAATTATCACCTTAAAAATCTAGCTTCTAGGTGTACACTTTGTTGTTTTCTTCCTTATTTTGAAGTTGCTTGAAGGCAGTGGTTCCCAACATGGGGCACATGCCCCATGAAGAACTTCAGTTCCCAGAAGCCTAAGTCAGTACACTGGCTGACCAGTGCTTTGGGGAATAGATTTATGCTTCTGGGAATTGAAGTTCAAAAACTAAAGTTTGAGAAACACTGCTCTAAGATATTACACTGTTGGGAGGCAAATGGTGTAATATTCATTTGCTTCCAGCAACCACTTACAGAATTGCCACAGTAATTTTCAAAGGCTCAAGTACCTGCTGGTTCAGCACCTGCTTGAGAATCCTGGTGGGAACTTTTTGATTGCTGGGTGGAAGCCAGTGAATGTTATATTGATTGCCTTCTGCCTGCATAGTCCTCTAAATTACAGTGAAAGATTTTGTAACCCTTGGTTCAGTCATCCATCCAAATGGGGACTGCAGCCAATAAATCAGAAGAAGATTTAAACCAGTGGTTCCCAAAGTGGGGCACACGACCACAGGGGGGTTTCAATTCCCAGAAGCCCAAGTTAGTACATTGGCTGAGCAGTGCTTTGGGAAATTGACTTAGGCTTCTGGGATTTGAAGTCCAAAAACCAAAGGTTGGAAAACACTGGTTTAGACTCAGAGATGCAGCAATGAAGGAATTAGAAAATATAATCAAGAGTAAGATGTATGACTGGAGACCAAGAACAACATCATCCACACTATTGTATTCCCAATTGCCATGTATGGGTGCAAAAGATGGCCAATAAAGGAAAGATTATAAAAGGGGGAAATCAATTTTATTTTATTTTTTGAAATGTGGTGCTGGAGGATTGCTCTGCCGATACCCTGGACTTATAGAAAGATAGGCAAGTGTCTCTGGAAGCCAAAAAGATGAAGCTGAGGCTGTCTTACTTTGGGCACATCATGAGAAGGCTTCTGACACGAATAAAGAAAGATCATGAGAAGGCAAGACTCTCTGGAAAAGTCAAAAATGCTGGGAGAGGTGGAAGACATCAGGATACAAGGAAGGCCAAATGTGAGATGGATTGATGCCCTAAGAGAAGCACAAACTATTACTTTCAGAAATTGATCAAGGCTGTTGAGGGCAGGATAGTCTGGGGATCTCTCATTAATAAGTCTCCAGAGTTCAGAGATGACTTGGCATAAAAACAAATGAATCATAAAAACAATCTCAAGGGATTGATGTTAACATTAGTTATCTATCTGTACAGGAAACAATCTAATATGATACTTGTAGTAAAATAAAAAAGTACATATAAGGAATGGAAGACATCTCAACAAGCTGCATTGTATGGATCCTTTCCTTCAGTTAGACTATCTTCTATGCTGAAAGTCTGTCAGGGAATATTGGCAATGAAGAGGTTCTAGTTATAATTAAATGTTGCAAAAGCATGTTTGTGGGACTTAGAAGGAGAAGGAAATATCTGAATCATATGATAGCAAATGCTATAAGGTAGGGGTTCTCAACCTATGGCCCTTGGGCCAAATGTGGCCCACAGCACCAAAATATCTGGCCACCACCCTCGCTCCAGCTGCTGCCACCACGCCACCAGAATCTGCCGCAGACTCATTTACGGCAGCCTTAAGTGGTTGTGGTGGTGGGACAACCATTCTGGCCCTCTCAACTGTTTGAGGGAGTGTGACCTGGTTCCTGACTTGAAAAGGTTGAGGACCCCTGCTATAAGGTGATATTTTGTCTTATCTGCCTGACATTTTCCTCAGTGATTTGATAGTTGCAAGTTAATCACAGTTTGAGAAGGACTTTTTCAGGACCATGGTCAGCAAAGATGATAGATCTTCATTCACTGAGTGGCCACAACCACACTGTTGCTCAAAAACGTCCATAAGCTCAGAAACTTAGCTGAAACTAGTTAGGGGACTGCAGATGTTGTTGTCCAAGAAAGTAACTTTCCCTGTTCTGATCATGCCTTCTTTTCAGCAGGGATATTCCTGATGCCAAGCATTTCAATTTCAAGATGACATCTCCTTTATGGTGTTTTCTTTTGGTCAGCAGAAACAATATATACACAATATTTACACATTGAAAGACAAGACGTATAATGCTATAAATGTTAATTGATGTACTATCCACAATGCCTCAGTAGTTGGTAGATCAGGATCTACTGCTGGATCTCCAGGTGATTTACAGTAGAATAGCAAGTGTTATAATTCCTACTAGTGCTATAGTAGCAGCAACAAAAATCTCCCTTTCCTTCAGTTAGACTATTTAGAACCCCACTGTAAAATGGATATTAACCAACCATTTTCACTCCTATTTGTTATGTGTGATACTTTAAGGGTTCCTATTAAAAACTTGTAAAGTGAAAAATAATTCAGTCCATATCCATTCTTCAAAGGATCTGGATACCGATGTTGATTTAAGGTGCAATTAGATACAATTAGACCTAAAGAACCTCTTGATTGGGTTGAAGGAGGAGAGTGCAAAAGCTGGCTTGAGATTCAATATCAAGAAAACCAAGATAATGGCAACAGGCCATGTCAGTCCCTGGAAAATAGATGGGGAAGAAGTAGAAGCAGTGACAGATTTTACTTTCTTAGGATCTAAGATCACTGCAGACGGTGACTGCAGCCATGAAATAAAAAGATGACTGATTCTGGGGAGACAAGCTATGAGAAACCTGGGGAACATAGTGAAAAGTAGAGACATCACCTTGAAAACAAAAATTTGCATAGACAAAGCAATGGTATTCCCGGTGGTAATGTATGGGTGTGAGGGTTGGACCATTAGGAAAGCTGAGTGCAGAAGAATAGATGCCTTTGAGATGTGGTGCTGGAAGAGAGTCCTGAGAGTCCCCTGGACAGCAAAGAGAACAAATAGGTCAATTTTAGAAGAAATCAACCATGACAGCTCATTGAAAGGTCAAATAGTGAAGATGAAGATGAAGTACTTTGGTCATCAAATGAGAAGGGAGGATTCACTTGAGAAGACCTTGATGCTGGGAAAGGTGGAAGGCAAAAGAAGAAGGGGGTGTCCAAAGATAAGATGGCTAGATGGTATTGTAGACACAATGGGCACAGAGCTGGGTGGGTTGAGGAGGATGGTGGAGGACAGAGGGGCCTGGAGGACAATGGTCCATAGGATCGCAAAGGGTTGGAATAGAATGTGTGACTGAACAACAAAAGAGTTGGGAGAAGCACTACTGGATGTAATGGGGCTTTGGGTGGGAAAGGTAACAGCATTCTGTGTGCTTTGGTGTCGCGTCATGCCTCCCACATGATCATGAAAATGCCTGCAGATGCAGACAGCGCTAGCTCTTTGGCTGTAAATGGAAATGAGCACCGCTTCCTAGAGTTGGACATGACTGGCTATTGAGCAAGGTAGACCTTTACCTTTATAAACCTCTGAGATAATTGGAGGCATGAAGCAGAGGCTTGCTAAAGACCAATATTGCAAAGAATTTCAGAGAAGATTAGAAATATTGCCTACCTATGGGGTGACCATTAGACATTAGTAGTGTTCACATTTTTTTTACCTGGGTGAATCTAACTCACCTTTATGCTGAATTTTTTAATTTATGCCTCTGCTCACTTCACAAAATTTTATTTGTGTCTCTGCTCACGTCACAAAATTTTAGAATGATTTCTAATAAGGAAGGATAACAATTTAAGTAACGATGACATCCCATCCTTGCGAACCAGTAAGTGGCTTTTAAGAGATCCCTCCATGCAAATATACCAAGGTCATAACCATGTTGCACAATTATGTAGAAAGGTTTACCTTTGCTGCTGTACTTTGCTTTAAATGCAGTGAGATAGCTATTATGGCTTTCAGCTTGTTAAAATTTGCCCATAACCAGCTGAGGTTTTCTCACTGTTTTTAGCATGTACATGCTTCTTCCATTTCTTGGCATAAATTGTTCAGTTTCTTATAACAATGCAGAATGATATAATTATTCACTATTTTCTTTATGCACTGAACAAATGGAAAGAAGGTGGATATGTGATTCAGTCAGGGAGCCTAATTCCACTGTCCATGTTGGAAATATAATGTGTGCCCAGCAAAAACAGAGGAAGGAAGACCTTAGAGGTGAGAACTGAAATAGAGACTAGCCCTTAGGTTGAGACTAGCTCTTCTGAAGTATACACACAGCAGTTGGAGATAACAATTCAAGCAGTAATTAAAAGCTTGTGGTGTCTTCAGACAACCCTCCCAACTTCTGTGATTCTTATTAAAGATTACAATTGCTTTTGAGATGAAGTGCAGCTATTGAGCATTATTTTTATGTCACTTCATTTACATGTTAAATATATGACATTTGCATTTTAACTAAAGCATTTGCACAGACAAAGAGGTATCTGGAAAATATGGTCTTGCAGAATTCTTAGGAGGAGTTGCATTTTGAACAGCAAGGGAAAAAACCCTCCAACCATTCTGTTTTTCACAGATGTACTCTTACTGATTTATTGAAAACACCAACATGGACAGCAAGAGATATGGAAAGAGAAAGTATTGAGAAGTAGAATCTATATATCTATATCTATATCTATATCTATATCTATATCTATCTATCTATCTATCTATCTATCTATCTATCTATCTATATATATATAAAAGAGAGCTATACGGTTGTGTGTCTGGTATACAAATCCACACCCCTGCACTAAATCCCCTGAAAGTCGGCAAGCACCTACCTTGCACGTCCAGTTTCTGAATTTCTGAGTCCAGGACAAAATGGGTGGCCTGCACCCCACAAAGTGGAAAGAAAGAAAGAGACCACAAGTCCCAGCAGCCCCAGCCGCACGCCCCAGCCAATGAGAAAAGCCAGCGTGCACGCAGAAGAGGTGGGGAAGGGGCCACGCGGGTGCCACAGCAATGGACGCCACATGCACACAGTGGCCACGCCAACCTCACCATCTTGCCCCAGTGCCCAGGGCAGAGTGGCCACCGTGCTCAGAGATGGGTCGTGGCCACATGGAGGCCAGGTGCAGGCTGTGACAGTGTGACAACGGGCCACCAAATCCATGGCCTCAGGGCCAGGCGATGGACATGACCTCAGCAATGTGTTCTTCAGTGAGGAGTGTACATGAGGCTGGGGATTTCATGGCCCACACTTCCTCCACCACCTATTCCACCACCCTCCCCTGCCACTGCTGCCGACCAGGCCCATCAGCGGCACACCTCACACTTGCCTCCTGGACTGGCTGGTGACCAGCACTACCCTGGCCCCGCAGGCCATGCCATACAGGGTATACGATGATAGGGATTTTGCAGGCTCCTCTTCCCCAAATCCATCCCTCCCCAGCCAGGCACAACAGCAGCTGGCCCCACACTTGCTGCCGGGCAACCCAGGAGGCAAGTGCGGGGCCTGCTGCTTTTTGGACTAGCCAACAGCAGCAGCAGGGGAGGATGGAGGCAAGGATGGGGAAAAAAGTGGGCCGCGAAATCCCCAGACTCGCAAAGCCTTCTCCGTGGGGCCCACGGGGCCCATGGGGCTGGGGTAGTGCCCATGGGGCTGGGGTAGCCAAGGAGGCAAGTGTGAGGTCTGCTGATCAGGCTTTCCAAAGTCTCCAGCCAGCCCGGGATGCAGCACTGACCAGAGGGACATGCAAGCACAGGAAAGAGAACTATTCACTTTTAACCCCCTACTCTTTCTCTGCCTGGGTCACTAAGGCTGGAAGGGCAAGAAAGGGGAGAAAGGGATGAAAAGCCAACAGTTCCCTCACCTGTGCTGGCAGATAAAGGCAAGGGAGACCTTGCCTTCCACTCTTGGGTAAAAGAACCAGGCAGTAGTCCTCAAGGAGATGTTTCTTTTCAATGAGTTGGTCTCCCCTCCTTCCCACCCCCAGCGCGAGCGAGAGAACTCCTTGCTTCCCCCCACCCTTCTCTGCCTGAGACATTATGTGCAGAATGGCAAGAAAAGGGTAAAGGGGGGAGCAAGGAGTTCTCTCGCTCATGCTGGGGGAAAAAAAGGAAGGGAGATCAGCTCATTGAAGAGAAACCTCTCAGTCAGGACTACTGCCTGGTTCTTATACCCAAGACTGAAATGCAAGGTCTCCCTTTCCTTTATCTGCCAGTGCAGGTGATATAACTGTTCGCTTTTCACCCCCTTCTCCCCTTTCCAGAGTTAGTGTCCCAGTGGAAAAAGAGAAGAGGGTGAAAATCGAACAGTTCTCTCTCCTGCGCTGATGAATGAAGGCAGGGGAGAGCTTGCTTTCCAGCCTTTGGTATCACACTGCAGGCACTAGCCCTGACAGAGAGGTTTCTCTTCAATGAGTTGGTCTCCCCTCCTTTGAGCTCCCAACCCCCCCCCCCCAAAAAAAATCCCCAGGTGAAGCTGGGCAATCGGTATTTTAGGCCTTACACCAGTGTTTTCCAACCTTTGTTTTTTGGACTTAAGTTCCCCAAACCACTGATCAGCCAATATACTGACTTAGGCTTCTGGGAATTGAAATCCCTCTGTGAGGCATGGGCCCCATATTGGGAACCACTGCCTTACACACTCCTTCTGAGCAGCAATTTGTGAGCAATTTGTAAGCTTCCTGTTCACACAAAATTTTATACTGGACAAGCAGCCAGTTTCCATTAAAAATAGAGAACATTTTTCTACATTCCTTTCTTAAGTATGGAGGAATCTCCTTTTCACCCACCTTGTACTGCAGTTTCTCTAATAGAGTTAGAGTAGTTTTGCTTGCTTATTTGTTCAATCTGGTCTTGGACTTTGCTAGTTGTTAATAAATCAGAAGAGATATATTAGGTGGGGCCAGATAATTTGAACATGATAATTGGTCATAAAATTGTCCTCTAAAACTTTAGTGGTCTACTTTAGGTTCTGGTACAGACATTGCAAGACTTCTATTGCTTAACGCTGAGATATCTGAAAGACCTCTGTGAAGAACTTGCCCCGTAAGAGTTAAGTTGCTTTGGGTTAAATTAACTCAATCTTTTGGGGAGCCATTATAGGGCATTCATTGATTCAGACCTTTCCTTTAATGTATGTTGTCCTATATTCATAGGGTTTTGCACAATCTACCTGATTTAAACAAAGTTATCTGAGACCATGTGGTGAATCACCAACTCAGTACTCTTCCATGAATTATTTTCATGTTTGCTGAAGTGGAGCCTCAGTTCAATTGTCTACTATGGCTACAAACAGAATAGAAATAGAAACAATAGTGATAGCTGTAATATGGTGATTATGTACATAGGACATCATGGACATCACCTTCTGCAGGATTTTTTCTCACCTTGGTTGTTCTTTGCTCATTACTTCAAGGGTAAGGAACCAAGAGAATGACAGTTTGTCTTCAATATTTTCAAGTTCTCTTCCATAACGATTGTCCTGGTTCTTTTAAAGTTACATTTCTTCATTAAATGCTTGCTGCTTTGGTAGAACTCCCCTGGAAAGCTATAGAGTAAATGTGGTGTTTTTACTGTGAAGCATCACAAAAGAAACAGGGGAAAAATCAGTTTCTTTTTTATCATTATAATTGTTTGATTTTATTTATCTGTTTATTTATTTGCTACCTAGGCCAGATTTCTCTATCCTGTGTTGGTATATAATCCACCTCTATCCTGTGTTGGTATATAATCAATAGCTCCTGAGAGACTCTAGAAAGGACAACCCATTGGTGAAATTCCATTTAACTATTCTGATGCTCGTGTTAGTTTGCTACTCACATTCATTTGCTTTACAAATTCACACTAGATTAAAATTTGTTGTGTGAGTGGGCCCTTGGTTTGTGGTTTTTTGTACCAGCAAGATCCCAGTAGAGCATTAGTACAAGCTCATTTAGCTGTAAAAACTGCATATCTAGGTGAGAGTGCCAACTTAATGTTAATATTTAATAAAGGCTTCTTAATGATAGTCTTCTGTGGCTGTTTTGTGATTTCTTTTTCTAGGCAAACTTTCATAATCTACGTTTTTGCTCAGTCGCTCACTTGTTCCCCTCCAGCGGTCTGAAAGAAGTTATGCTAATCAGGACTACAAAGCATTTTGTCTTAAATATACTTAGGTTAGATATAGCTGCCCATACGTTCTCTATGTATACAATATGCGCTGTCTTTTAATTAAGAGGAAAATACAAAAGGATGCATTAGCTTCTTTACTTTTGCTCCTACTTCTCATCCATCCCAGAATATTACCTTGTAGGCTTCCGGCAGTGCATGTAACTGGGACTCAAAGGGGACCATGTTGCACATTTAACGTGTCCTTCCCTCAGGTTGCCTTAAGAAGCCATTGTGTTTGCTGCTGAGATGTGAACTGGTAGCTGGAAATGAGAAGAAAAAAGAATAAATCAGAGTTCTGTAAACTCCTGTGACCCTTGCCAAAGGCCCTTTTGCCTGCACCATTCAATCTATGATTTAGGCTTCCTCTTCCTCTTTCCTTATTTATGCAATGGGGTTTTTTCATGGAGAGTTAGAAGTACCGAGTTGACACCACAAACACAAACAAGACTCACTTCAGAGTGTTTCCAAAAGAGAGCAGGGGAAGTTAGCCACTAGTCCCACGGATGGTGTCAAGGGGCATGGATGGTGTCAAGGGCCATAACCCAACACTTCTTGTGCTGTTACAGTGATGTAACATTAATGCTGCAATGTTGAAGGTGAATTACCTCAAGTTACAATGTTAGCATAGACATTATTTGTTGCAGACTGAGTCTCTCAACTTGGTTTTGGGCCTTGCTACCTATCGGAGTATCTCTTTCAGAGCGTGTCTGCTCATCTTACTAAGTCCTTGCGGGTTTCTGGGTATGTTCACCCGCACTTTGAGGGAGGCCTGGGAGACAATTACTGGGAATTGGGACTTCTTGGAAGCAGCCCACCATTTACATCAAGTTATATATGTAACATCTTCTCTTCAGCCCTCTAAGAAATGATTGAAAACTCATCTTTTTAGGAAAGGGTTTGGGGAAAACCTTGATTGCATTATGGCTCCAGAATGATTTAGTCATAATACCACCTATTATTTAATCTACTGCTCACTTTGTTATTATGGTCATGTTTATGGGTTTTTAAGTCTTATTTCTCTTATTTTTTCTGCTGTTTTTATTATGTGATTTATTATATTTATTTATTGTTTATTCTACCACAAGGTCTGCAAGTTGGAAACTAGCTTTTTTTGTTTGTTAATGAGTTATTTGATGATAAAAAAACAATTTTAATTTTCAAGTTTTGAAGGAATATATCCGGGTGGGTGTGGATAATGTTTTATCACCTTCTGATTGCAAAGCTGGCACTTCCTATCACTTGATTCTGAGTAACAAAGCAGTCCGCATATGACTGTGGTTCACTTTCTATAAGGAACAAATTGTTGGCTTTAACAAGCAGTTAAATTATAGCTTTTTAAGGTCATGTACACTGTCACAACTATATGTATGTTGTAGTCTTTATTGTACATAAAGCTGTTGTGTTCTAATGGTTTTATCGTCCACATGGATTACAATGTATTTGAGCCAATGTAACCTTGCCTATAGCAACAATGTAACCTTCAGCTGTATCATATGAATCCTGTAATAGGACGCGAGCTAATGACCACCAGCTGGCAGCAGCGAGCGTCCAAGCTCTCTTGGTCCAAACTCATCAAAGGTAACAGCGCGGGAAGTTTTCCCGCCACCACCGACACCTGGACAAGAAGGGCGTGACCAGCAATGACGTCACGCAGACAGTAGCCAATGGGCTACCATGCAACCACGTTCAAATGTATTACTACTGTATATAAAGAGCTATCGATCCGCCATTACCTCATGTTCCCTCTGTCCACGATGCAATAAACCTGAATTAACCCAGCCCGAGGCTGTGTCCTGTGTCTTAGTTCTCATACACTAAATTGGCGACGAAGGTGGGATAATGGATCCCCAAGGAACAGCTAGGGCACAGAGCGGGTTCAACATCACCAAACCGCAAGACTGGGAGCTGTTTGAGATGGACTTCCAGGCGGCACTGGTGGAACTCAAAGTCAAAGAAGACGACGAGGAGAGGAAGAGGGCCATCCTCACCAGAATGCTTGGGTTAGAAACCAAGCGGACGCTGGTGGGCATCATCGCTCCGAAGAAGGTGAGCGAATTTAAGGCAGACGACATCATGAAGCTGCTGCGAGAGCGCTTCCGACCCTCGAGGGCAATGTTTCCCGCTCGGAGCGCGTTTTGGAGGCGAGTCCAAGCGCCGGACGAGTCGGTTGAGGCATTCGTGACCGCCATGAGGATAGCCGCCGGCCCCTGTAGATGGGACAACCTAGAGATGGCCCTCAGGGACGGCGTGCTGTGTGGCCTGAAGGACAGGGAGGTGCAGCGCAGCTTGATGAACAAGGAGCCGCCACCCACGCTGGCGGAGGTCGTAGAGGCCGCGGAAGCCGCGGAGTCCACGAATGCTGGAGTGGACGAGATGCACCAGTGGCGTGAGTGGCGTCCTAGAGCCGGCAAGGCGGAAAATTCGGTGCACGGGAAGTCCGGACAGTCGGTGCACGCAACTCGACGGGCCTCAAAGTCGTCTACGGAAGGCAGCGACGGCGAGGAGGTCCAGAAGGTCCGAAAAGGTGGGCGCCGCTGCGATGGTTGCGGAGCGGCCCATGAGCGCGCGAGGTGCCCATTCAGAAAGGCCGAGTGTTACACCTGCGGCCGTCGGGGGCACATCGCCAGGGCATGCAGAAAACGGAAGGAGGGCCGGAGGCAGTCACAAGACCGTTCGACCAGACCGGACCGTCCAGCGAGGTCCAAAGATGGCGCCCAGACCACGAGGAAGCAGGACGGCGTGGGCCGCGTCTCGGACGACAGCGAGGACGACGCCCCAGTGTTCAGCGTGTCCGCGGGACAGTCCCATTACTTCGTTGAGGTACTAGTACAAGGGGCCCCTATTAGGATAGAAATTGACTCGGGGTCCTCCTATTCTATAATTCCCCAGAAAGAGTTCTTGAAAATCGACCCCCACGTGCGGCCCAAACTTAAAACGTTGAGGTCCACGCTACGAGATGTACAGGGAAACAGCATTCCGGTGTTGGGGGTCGGAAAGTTTCGGGTCAGCTTTAAGAGACATTCTGCGGAACTGCCCCTAGTTGTCCTTAAGGGGGGGAGTTGTAGCCTCCTAGGGACGCAGTGGTTTCAGCCCTTAGGCTTGTTCATAGGGGGAGTGCATACAGTGGGAGCGGACCCAATACAAGCGGTTTGCGATGCGCATCCCGCCGTCTTTGAAAAAGGACTTGGGAAGTTCAAGGGACCCCCTGTAGCCTTCGACCTAGACCCGGAGGTCCGCCCGATAAGACTCAAACCGCGCAGGGTGCCGTTCGCACTCAAGGACAAAATAGAGGCGGAACTGGACAAACTGGTGGGCCAGGGGATTCTTATTCCTGTTGATTCCGCGGAGTGGGAAACTCCAATTGTAACAGCTCTGAAGGCCAACGGGGAGGTGCGCATTTGCGCTGATTATAAGTGTACAATTAACAAGGCGATCCGCCCTAATGCATACCCGGTGCCGGTGGTCAGCCACCTTTTGGCCAGGCTGAATGGGGGAAAGTGTTTCGCTAAACTCGATTTGGCACAAGCCTATCAGCAACTCCCCGTAACTCCCGCCACGGCCGCGGCACAAACGATAGTTACACACAAAGGGGCGTTCCAGGTGTCGCGCTTACAGTTCGGCGTGAACTCGGCACCCGGCCTTTTTCAGTCGCTTGTGGAACGTCTCCTGAAGGGGCTGGAGGGGGTGTTGCCTTATTTTGATGACGTGTTGATAACAGGGGGGAGTGAGGCCGAACTGGCTAAGAGATTGGATAAAGTACTAACTGTTTTCGAGAAAGCGGGGCTGAGACTGAGGAAGGACAAATGTGTTTTCTTCGAAACTGAGGTCGAGTTTTTAGGGTTCCGGATCACACCCGAGGGAATTAAGCCGTCTAAATCCAAAGTAGCAGCCATAAAGAAGGCCCCTCGCCCCACATCCAAAACCGAGTTACAGTCATTCCTGGGGCTCCTCAATTTTTACCATACATTCCTCCCACGGAAGGCGTCCGTGGCCGAACCGCTTCATCGGTTACTTAAAAAGGAGGAGACATGGATGTGGGGTGACGAGCACGAGAGGGCGTTCAAAGAACTAAAGCAACTCTTAACATCCGAGGCAATCCTGACGCATTTCGACCCCAAACGGCCAGTGGTCTTAGTCTGTGATGCATCCCCGGTGGGGGTGGGGGCGGTGCTGTGCCACGTGTTGGATGACGGAAGGGAGGCCCCGGTAGCGTTTTATTCAAGGTCCCTGTCCCAAGCGGAGCGCAATTACGCACAAACCGACAGGGAGGCATTAGCAATAGTAGCCAGAACCAAAAAATTTCACGATTTTTTGTATGGCCGCCCGTTCAAAATCGTGACTGATCACAAGCCCCTGTTAGGGATTTTCACGGCAAGCAAGCCCACGCCGCAGATCCTGTCCCCGAGGATGCTGCGATGGGCTATTTTTCTCAACGCATACCAACACGAGTTGGAGTACCGTCCCGGAAAGGAGATCAGCCATGCTGATGCACTTTCGAGATCTCCTTTGCCCTTGTCGGACGACCAAAAGGCGAGAGTAGAAAGAGACCGCCAGGTGTTGCTAATTGAGGTCTTAGACGCACCCCCAATAGTACCAGCCGACATTGCTAGGGCGACAGGCAAGGACAGGACGCTGGAGAAAGTTAGTTCATGGGTACAGAAGGGGTGGCCGGCATCGTCCCCAGGCACAGAATTCGACCCATTTTTTCGGAAAAAGCTAGAGTTGTCCCTAGAAAGGGGGTGCCTGTTATGGGGCCAACGGGTGGTGGTCCCTACATCCCTGCGTCCGAGGGTGCTCGAACTGCTGCACGTCAGCCACCCGGGCATCGTTCGTTCAAAGGCGCTGGCCCGGAGTTATTTTTGGTGGCCACAGCTAGACACAGACATTGAGCACATGGTCGGCACTTGCGAGGCATGCCAGGGATCCCGACCAGAGGCGGCCCGTCTTCCGCAGAGGGAATGGGACACAGCAAGGGGGCCTTGGTCCAGAGTGCACGTAGATTTCGCTGGCCCATTCCGGGGAACCATGTTCCTCCTGGTGGTGGATGCGTTCTCCCAGTGGCTGGAGGTTATCCCAGTCAAGAGCACATCCTCCGCCACTACAATTAGTCAACTGAGGAGAGTCTTTTCCACGTTCGGTTTACCCGACACTTTAGTCAGCGATAACGCTAGTTGCTTCACCTCCGCGGAGTTCGGGGCATTTATGGAGGCAAACGCCATTCGGCATGTCACATCCGCACCGTTTCACCCGGCCACGAATGGCCAAGTGGAACGGCTGGTGCGTACAACAAAGGATGCGCTGCGGCGCATGGGCCCGGGGGACCTAAATCACCAAGTATGTCAGTTCTTATTAGCGTATAGGGTGACCCCCTTGGCGTCAGGTTACTCGCCGGCAGAGCTCTTGATGCGGCGAAAACTGACCACGCTCCTGTCCAGGCTAGACCCGACGAGAGTCGAGGATAAAGGAAAAAACATAGGGTTGGCAGTCTCGAAAGGTTTCGCCGCCGGCGACCCTGTTCACTGCAGGAACTATGCCAGCGCAGGGCCAGCCTGGGTACCAGGGACAGTTGTAGAACAAACGGGGCCAGTGTCGTACCGGGTCGAGACTAACACCGGCCTCCTCTGGAGGAGGCACGCAGACCAACTGAGGCACCGAGTGAGTGGGCCAGTCAGTGGGGCGCAGCAACAAGATTCAGCGTTAGGGTTCTCCCCCACCCGTTTAGCCCAAGGGGGAGACAGCAGCGGACAACAGTCCCAAGCAAGGGGGGAAGGCAGAAGCAGCAGCCCCGACTCATACCCGTGTGATACGCCAGTCCTATCAGAGGCCGGGGAAGGGGGAGAGGAGTTCGTGACCGCTGCCCCCGAAGGTAATTTTGATTTTGATTTCGCGAGCCGGGGGGGGTTTCAGGAGTGTTCCCCCACCCATCCAAGCGAGAAGAGGGGTTTTTCGTTAGCCCCCAGTGCCCCCGGTTCTTCCCTAAGAAAGAGCACACCTCCAAACAACGCCGCGGAGCCGCGGCAAGTCACTAACGAGTCTCCCTCTCCAATTACAGGACAGGAAACCAGGGAACAAAGAAAAGGTAGCAAACCCGGGGAAAGGCAGCCTGCATCGAGACCCCAGCGTGTTCGAAATAAGCCATCTTGGCTGAGAGACTTTGTCTCATCCTAGGGGGGGGAGTGTGTTTAAGTGTGGGCTCGAGACTTTGTCTCATCCTAGGGGGGAGGGGTGTTGTGTTCTAATGGTTTTATCGTCCACATGGATTACAATGTATTTGAGCCAATGTAACCTTGCCTATAGCAACAATGTAACCTTCAGCTGTATCATATGAATCCTGTAATAGGACGCGAGCTAATGACCACCAGCTGGCAGCAGCGAGCGTCCAAGCTCTCTTGGTCCAAACTCATCAAAGGTAACAGCGCGGGAAGTTTTCCCGCCACCACCGACACCTGGACAAGAAGGGCGTGACCAGCAATGACGTCACGCAGACAGTAGCCAATGGGCTACCATGCAACCACGTTCAAATGTATTACTACTGTATATAAAGAGCTATCGATCCGCCATTACCTCATGTTCCCTCTGTCCACGATGCAATAAACCTGAATTAACCCAGCCCGAGGCTGTGTCCTGTGTCTTAGTTCTCATACACTAAAAAAGCTTTGTATGTTTTCTGTTTCCTCAGGTATTTATGCTACCTATGTCTGTGTGCATGCAAAATGAACAAAATTGACATACATATGCAGATGGTCTTTTTCTGTATGATTTAAAATAAAAGCTTATCAAGTCAGGGGCAGTCAAATGAAGTCTACCAATTAAAAGTAGATGGAGAAATGGATTTTCTTTCAAAATGCTAATGTGTGAACTTTTTGAATATGATGTATTCTACAAACTTGCATATGGTTCATTTGAACTCTTGACTTTTGGGCAGCAAAAAGAGAATTCCATATCCATTCTTAGTGCAAAGCAAGGGTTATAAGCCAAGAGAGAATTTGTGGAAGAGAAGGAATCTAACAGCAAAGAAGTCCTGTTCAAAGTGTTCCGTTGATTTACTTCAGCCATGGCTAAAGGAGTTTCCTGTTTATTATTTTTTCTTTCAGAAAATTGGGGGATGGATTTGAAGTTCTTACATATAGATACCATTTTTTTTCTATCTTGCACTGTGACTTTGTACAAAGCTGCTCAATAAAAGTTGCTTAATCTCTATTCATGTCTTGCTACTTATGTTTATCTTATGTGTTTATTTGAGTATGGTTAAGTTGTTAATATGTATACTTTAGTTTTAATAATTGGTTTTTTGTTTGTTTGTTTGTTTGCTCTTCCTTCCTTCCTTCTGTCCTGGATTTATATCTCACCATAAAAAGTGCAAATACACTACTCTGGGTGGCTCACAACATTGTTAACTCACACAAATAAAAACATAACTAATACAACACTTCAACAAATACAAGTAAGTAAATAAACATGCCCACCCAGATGTTTTTTAAATAATATATTTTAACTACATTCTAAGCATCTATTTTTTAAAAAAATTACCTCTCATTTTACTGTGCTAGTCGTTGACCGCAATAAGTGATTGATTGGTACCCACCCAGATGGCAACTGTAAGTTCAAATTACTCCAATACTGTAACTTAAAAAGCTTTGACTCATATCTAAACAAAAATTATCTTTATAAATAAGAGGATTCAGGTGAAAACACCTGATTGAACAATACAGTAATTAAAGATGGAACCAATTTTTCAGATGGTAAACTATATTGTGTACCTATTGTTTTGCTATTGTTGTATGCCGCTTTGAGTCACCTTCCGGGTGAGAGAAGCAGGATACAAATTAAAGATATGATATGATATGATTCCATAATGTGGGGGCTACCACAATGCTCTTCCTTTAATGTTCTTACTCAACTTTGAATGGAGGGAAAGGGATGGTATCTCATTGGTCCCATTGGATGGAACCACAATTAGAATTGGGTATCATCAGCATCAAACTCCATAACGCAACACAACTTATTTCAGTGGTTTCCGGTAGAGGTTAAACAACAGAGGGGACATTGAAAATGCAAAGAGTGTTGTCATTGGTCTTGTAATTCCATTCAATAGCAATTAGCAATAGGATTTACATTTTTATACTGCCCCATAATGCTTAGTACACTCTCTGAGTGGTTCACAGGTTAATTAGCATTTTTCCCCAAACATGTTCTGTACTACTTTTACTGACTTCCAAAGGATGGAAGACTGATTCAACCTTTTGTCCTGTCAGGATCTAATCCACAATGTTTTGGCTGCAGTACAGCAGTTTAACCACCATGCCACCAGGGCTCTGGAAGTTTATGTCTATATGCAATTGGAATTCCAGCCAATTCCAACTCACAGGCCCACTTTTCTCAGGCTGTATTCAGTGTTGTACTGAAGCAAGTTCTGGATGGTTTGACTGAACCGGTAGTAGAACTGGCTGGCCACACCCACCTCCCTGTACACCACAACCCCCTCTTCTCCCTCACACTCCGGGAAAGCCAGAAGACCAGGAAGGAGGAGGAGCTGCCATGGATGCCGCCAGAGCCATGGAGGAGGAGGAGCCCACCAGCCCACCTCCCCTCCCTGCCCTCCTCCCAGGGGCAGGAGGAAAAGGAAGCTGCCTAACGTGGTGGCTGGCCTGGCCTAGCCCAGGGCATGCTGCTGCCGCAGCTGCTTAAACACTACTGCCTCCACTCCCTCTTCCTCCTCACCCCAGGACCACAGGAGGGGGGGAGAGCAGAGGCAGGCTTGCTCAGGTGGCGGCGGCATGGCCTGGCCCAGGCCAGCCATCACGTCAGGCACCACACAGCGGTGGCGGCAGTGGCAGGTCAAGTGGCGGCAGGTGAAGCGACAGTGGTGGTTGAGGCTTAGACACAACCGCAACCCACACCCGATCCTCATGCAGCCAGGCGGGCTGCATCATGGAGGCTGGGGCGGTTGCGCCGGGGTCTCCCGCCTCTGCTGGGAGCAACACTCTGAGAACAAGGTAGGTCCCTGGGTTTCTTTTTTCTTCTTTTTTTTTTTGGGGGGGGGGGGGAAATGAGTCCACACCCACAGAGTTAACCATGCCCACAGAGTTAGCCACACCCACAGGGTGGGTAGTGCATCACTGGCTGTATTGATATATCACAATAGTACTACTCATTTCTGCATTTTAAAAAAGTGTTGAGGGAAGGGACATAAGGCCAGGCTTGCTTAAACACCTTAGCTTAGCTCAGCTTTTTTTCTTAATGCAGAAATGGCTCTCACTCTTCTGATACATTAATGCAATGCATCCGTGCTAGCCTTCCATATTATAAAAATAAAAATAAATAAATCATGTACACTTGGGGGAAGATCATGAGGGAGGGCGCTCCTTCAGTTCTTAATCATCATGCCCAATTGCCTATGTCACTATAACACCACCAACAAACATGCTATCTGTCCTTTTACACATTGAAACAAATGCTTGGATGACAAAAGGTAAAGTCTGATCAATTTTTCCTAGCTTGGAAAAAAATTTCCCAGTTTGGGAGGGAAAGGTCATAGATGGATTCAATTCAGCTTTTGCATCATGTGATCAGTAAATTACTTCAAATTCACCTGTTGTTTAGGTGGACAAATCACCATGTAGTCAAGCACTGAAATGGATGTAGATGATCTATTTCACCCAGGAAACCTATGAAGCTGGGATGCCACCACATACTGTACTCCAAATCCTTGCCAGAAAAGGCAATATTAGAGACTGGCTGATAGTTATCCAATACATTGGGATTTGATGATGGCTTTTAAAATGGAGATGTTACTACTTCTTTAGGCATCCTGGTAGCTTGCCTTGTTACTAGGGCTTCTTACAATAATTGCTCTCCTAACCCACTCAGCCAATCCCCCTCTGGCTGCTTTGATAAACTAGGAAAGGCAAGGGTCCAGCACAACTATGGTGGATTTCACTCTCCAAAGAGCCTGCCCGTACCATCAGGTTGCACTAATTGAAATGCATGCATTATTACAGGACAAGGATGGATTGAAATTACATTGATAGGGCCTACATCAACTACAGCACATCAGTAGATCTGAATAGACTTTCTCCACAAGGTTGCCATGTGAAATCTTCACAGCAGGCCTTTGAGTAATCAGTGTACTTCTCTTGTAACCATTTGTACAGCAGCTCCTTGACCGCCTGCAAGAGCTCTGCTGGTCAGCGCTGTGCAGATGCAATGGTGAGAGGGAGAATTGTTTCTTTGCTGCTACCTACCACTGCTATTAACGGTTCTACTACTAATGTTGGCACCATTTAGGGCTTATACGTAGAACACATAGATTTTAAAGTGAAAAAGAGCCCCACTACTTTGAATTCAGTAGCCAATTTTTGCTAATCTGTACCAAGTACTAGTCAAAATCTTGAGTGAATGGATCAATACAAAGAAGGATCAATACCTCTGTTTAATCAGGCAACTTTGCAAAGCATATCTTGGGGAAAGGGGGAAAATACTGTCAGAGCAAGCGATAACATCACGGTATTTTTCCTCCCTCTAAGGGATACATCTCTATGGGTTAGAATGGAAATGATCCTAAACAGAAAACCAGATGTTTGGTCTATCCATGGCATGTCCTCCTCCTGCCCCAGAAAGGGAGTTGAGATGTGTAATGCCTAATATATAATCAACCTTTAGGAAAACCTTTATGCATTTCATTTTTGCTCCTGTATATATTTTTTGCAGGGTAAATCCACTCTGTTTTGTCTGAGGGTTGCCTTATTTAATGTGTGCCAATAATGCATTGAAAGATTCTTCACGATGCTGTGTACACTGGCATATTATCTTGTTGAACTATTCAATTAAATATGATAATGTTGAGCACATTGACATAGTTAAACACTCAGGTGAATGAGCAATTCACTGTGAAGTGTGGAAATATTTAACATCATCTGCAAGCCTCGGAGAAATCTGTTTTTTAAACAACACTTCAGGGTTCAGGAAGAGATTTCTGTTTGGAAAAACAATGCTTTGGCAATGATGGGAATACAAGCCCCATAATTCAAAATTTTCTGAAATACACAAAATCCAAATAATGTGAAGTACAGTTGAAGAAACTTATATCTCTGAAGCTGGGTACCTCCAGTGATAATGAATATGTGTGGTTGTTGTCAAAAACAGTGGTGTTATCATCTTCCCTTTTTCCTTCTCCCCTCTCTTTTTCATTCTGAACTCTATGCTCCACATGACGGGCTGCCACTTAGTAAGGTGAAAAAAAATAATCCTACTTGTTCTCATCATATTGTCTTTCCATGACTGCAACAAAAAAATCCTGTCTTTTTCCAGGGAGGAGAATATTTTTTGTTTCTGTTCTAAAATATTTGTTTCTGGGCAGGAAAATCTAGATTTATATGTTTGTTTATCTCTTTTTTTGGTTAGTACAACCACTTAGAAAAGCATTTTTAAAATTCAGTTAATTCATAAAGTCCTGGTCATATTGTCAACCAGAGGTTATTTCTTTGACTTTTCTTGTTTAAGGAACTACGTTTTTGCCTCAATTTAGTTTTACTTCAGTTTGGTACTGAAGTTGTTCAATTGAAAAGTATGTTAGACTCAGGCCCCATTTGTTTTCTATATGTACTATCTGTTGTTGCTGTTGTTCAGTCGCACAGTTGATTCCAACCCTTCACAACCCCATGGACCACCACATGCCAGGCACCCCACCATCCTCCTCAACCCACCCAGCTTTGTGCCCATTGCATCAACAAAGCCATCTAGCCATCTCATTCTCTGCCACCCCCTTCTTCCTTTGCCCTTGACCTTTCCCAGCATCAAGGATTTCTCAAGTGAATCCTCCCTTCTCATTTCATGTCCAAAGTACTTTAGCTTCATTTTCAGTATTTGACCTTCCAAAGAGCAGCTGGGGTTGATTTCTTTTAAGATTGACCTATTTGTTCTTTTTGCTGTCCAGGGTACTCTAAAAATTCTCTTCCAACACCACATAAATCAGAATTCAACTATTTTCAAGTGCTTTCAGATATCAGCAGAATTTTCATATATTTATTTTAACTTTCTTGTAGATTATACTATGGACAAGCAGGATAGAGAAGTAATAAAGTCTTCAAACTCTATACTTTATCTTTCAAACATTTCCACCGCTAGCTGTTCTTCTGTGTGCATGGAGGTTTATTTCCATGTAACAAAATGAAGTATTTTATATTTCTATAGTTCAGCTTCATCTTCATACTGATAGTGCCAACTGTAAAGGATTTTGCATTCTTGAAAAGTTTGAGTTCTGACTCCCCTGGTACCTTCCGTGTGACTTTCAAGTTGCAAGTTGCTGTTAATATATAATTCTATGATATAAGAAGTAAATCAAGCTATTAACCCTTTTTTTTGTATCCAACTGTGAGTCAGGATTAGCTGATTGAGGAGAATCGTAGTAGGCTCAGTCAGGTTCACCTTCCAATGATTGGATTGGAGGAAATGTATTTTCAGATTCAGTGTTTCAGATGTTAGCCTCTAGACAATAGCATTAAAAAAAAACCTCAACCCTCTCTTTCACAGTGTATGCATTTTCTAAACTCATCACATTGAGTCTCCTCCATATATGTGTGTATATGTGTGTAGGACTGAAGACATTCTCTGTTGTTGCTGTAATGTAATTCACTTTTTGACCATTTGGCCACATATTAGCATTTCTCTGACACCAAAGCCCTTTCCTCAACTCCATATTCAATAACTAGAGCTCACTACAATCTTTTTTTTTTTGTAGCACAAACCCTGGAAGGAACTTGGGGCTAAGCATTTGCACCTGTTAGAACTTGAAGGTTATGCTAAAGCACATAATATGCTGAAATCATTCACACTGCATATGACCTCTGCATAAAGTGAGATACTGTATAGCAAGTGTTCTTCATAAATACATACTGAAGAGAAAAAATAAAGTTGCAAAGAGCCCTTGGGATAGGAGGATTTCCTGATGAAGGAAAAGAGACTGAATCAACAACCCAAGGCATATAGGAAAATACATAAGCAAAAAGTATTCTAACAGTGGTGCTGTCAACAAATGCTGTTTGCTAGGTAAAATGTTTCTTTTTCTTTTTTCTATCTCTCATGTGCTTTGGACAATAAATCAATATAGCAATTCTCTCATTCCCCACAAATGAACACATTTGCTAAACCTGAGCATTTCTGAATTCTGTGATAACAAATAATGTCCCCGAACATTGTCCATACAGAAATAGTCTTTTGCTATCAAGACAACAGTGAGGTTGTCCACACAGGCATAATAGCCTGCATTTTGGGTGTTTTGGGGTTGGGCATAGCGGTCTGCGATAAAAAAATCATGAATACATTTTTTGTCCTAGAGCCATACCTGTAAACCCGTGGCTCTGGAAAAACGGGACCTGCGCACATCACTTGTGCACAGGTCACGTTCCACGCATGCGTAGAAAGGTTTTACCCCTTCCACTCATGCGCGGAAGCTTGCGCAGCCCTTACACAAGCAATGTAGTGCTTCCGCGCATGCATGGAAGGGGTAAAACCCTTCCGCGCATGCACAGAAAGCGTTTCCCCCACTGCCAAATTACAGGGTTTTGGCAGCGGGGGCCGGGTTATGATGTCAATCGACGTCCATTTACGGGGTAATCCCGGCCAAATCAGGAAGGTTGACAGGTATGCCTAGAGCAGGTCAGTCAACCCCAACCTGTCCCATTTTGAATACACATAAGGGGGTTCTCTTAAACTGTGGTGTTGTGTTTTATCCTGTTCCCAGTTTAAGTGCTCACTGGGGATGGGATAAAGTGAGTGAAGCAGCTGTTAGAGAAATCCCAACATAGCTTACAGGCAGACCCAGCATCTGTTTATTATGGAGTGCTCATAATAGATTAGATCACAAGGCCTGTTCACCAGATTAACAGAGTGCTATTAAGGGAAGAATACACTAGTGTCTCATATATTTTTTAAAAATGTAATTATATATATATATATATGATTGTTGTAATAATAGAATGTACACCAGGAACACATTGGTTCATCTTAAATGTATCCAAGGACAACCCTTTGAATTACACCGGAAGCTCGATATATGAAATTAATTCATTCCTGGAGGTTTTTTGTATCTTGAAAAATTCGTATCTTGAAATGTGATTCCCCATAGGAATGCATTGAAAATAAAATAATGCATTCTGGATCTCAGAAAAAACAAAACAACAACAACAACACAAAACATATTTTTCCCTGTTCAAAACTCTTTCTAAAGTGGCAAAAACATGAAAAAATCCAAAGTGCACTTTAGAAAGAGTTTTGAACAAATAAAAGACTCCCCGCCCCCACTTTTTTCTGGGCTCTGGAAGGTTTTCAATGCATTTCAATGCATATTCGGCACATTTCCAACAGTGCCCTCTTGTGGCCAGCTCTGGTAATTGCCAGCTTAGTCCCAACTATCAGCTGTTGAGGGGAAGGGGGGAATTTTCAGCACTTCCTGGTTGCAGGGAAAGCTTCTGATGGTGCCAAAACATGATGAAAACTTCCAAAAATGGAGTGGAAATGCTCTGAACAGCCTCCTACTGCTGTGGGAAGCATTGAAAGACCACCACCCCAAAAAATGTATATATAAAAAATCATATCTCAAAGCATTATTTTTCTGGGATTTTCTTTCTTAGCTCGAGTTTTTTTAAAGTAGCGGTGTTAGTAAATTGAGGTTTTACTGTATGTTGGGAAATCTTGTTTGCACAGATTGAAGCTGCTTTGGTCCTGTATTTTTATCAAATCAGTGAAGGATCCTTTAATTTGGTAAAAATTAATTAAGCTGTCAGAGATGTGAGTAATTCTTGTCACTGCAGAGATACTAGTCAAAACTGGCCACCTTGGCATAGCAGGACAACGTCTTGAATATTCTCCAATCTCCTTTAAATTTCTTGACTCTGGCAAGCGACTGAATCCACCATGGTTTTTTTTTTGTATGTGTGGGGTTTTGTTTCATTTTTTGAAAGAGGATATGTACTGAAATTTATGCAAAATGTAATTGGTAACTACACAAAACTGAAAACTTTTCCTTTTCTGAATCTAATGCAAGCGCGGCGCCAAAATGGCCGCCGCGCTCTTTGCGCCCCCCCCACAGGACAGAGAATCCGGGTAGTTAGGGGCGTGGCCAGCTCCCTTATAAAAGGGGTGGCCACGAGGCAGCCGAGCTGCCATTTTACCTCAGCGACGGAGCGGAGAAGTCTTTTCCCCTGTGTCTCCGTCGCTCCTTAGCTTACCGGGAAGCCTTTTGGTAGCGGTTCTTCCTTTTCGGCTTCCCTTTGCTTCAGTAGAGATGCCTTCGAAGAAGAAGGCAGCTTCGAGTGCAGCTCGCGCTGTAAGGAGGCGCAACCCAGGTCGGAGGACCGCGGTGCCGCCTCCTCAGCAGCCGCCCTCGCAGGCCCCGGTCGGGGCTGGCGGAATGGGGTCTATTGCCCCTTGGCCCGGAGTGGGCGAACAGAATGCGGGCGCGGAAGGGGTTCCGGCCCGCGGCCCGCGAGCGGTGGACACCGCTCCTGCACCTGCCCACCCTGTTGGGCCTGCTGCTCTTGGCTCGCAGCCTCCCCCTGGGCCCTCTAGCCTTGGGGGGGGGGGTGCGGCCCCCTGCCTTGGCAGGTTTCTCCACCGACCCTGCCGGGCTTCGGTGCTGGCCAATGGCCATATTCGGGTCCTGGGGTACAGGGACCTGTACCCACGCCTGGACCGGGCGGGCCGGCCGGCCCTTGGCCCCAGGTCGACGTGGCAGCCTTACTGGCCCGTATGGTGGCCCTGGAAGCGTCGTTGGCTCGGGCCAGTCAGGCGGGAGCCCCCTTTGGGGTCCCTTTTGCGGCGCTGTCGGCAGGAGGACAACAGCCGACAGGGAGGGTTGAGCTGCTGCAGGCGCGTGGCGCGGTTTCGGCCACTGCCTCGCAGCTCCCCAGTCAGCAGCCAGGTGCGGGTCAGGCCCCGGTGATGAGCTCTACGTCGGTCCTGAGCTCCGACGCCCCCAGTGGGCCGGAACCCCCGGTGGGGGCGGCCCGCGGGGGTGCAGCATGTGAGTATACGGTGCAAGCGAGTACACCCACACACATTCCCAATATGGGGGGGGGGGCTTTTCAATGGCCTTGGCCTCGCGCGGGTGATGCGGGGGCCACGCTGTCGGCACCCCACCCGGCGACGACGACTGCCACCCTGGGCACTGGGGTGGGTACTTGTTCTTACACTGCGGGGAATGTTCTGGGGGTGGCTGGGCTAGCTCAGGCCCCTTTTCCTATGGCTGCGGTGCCTTTTTCGGCTTTGCCGACGGCGGGGTATTCCTTGCCACTGGGTGATCACTTGGCACAGACTACCAGAGAAAAGATATGGCGGGGGGAGTATGTAGATATCTTCTCACTCCTGAACAGAGAGCCCACCAAGGAAGAAAGGGAGGGTCAGGATGAGAAGGACAAGGAGCAGGCACGTCGCCGTAAGCCGCCACGTACCTGGGCCAACTGGCTCCCTGCTTATTTAATATACATGGCGGTGTACTTGAGGGCGCGGCCGGATTTGGCTATTCCCATGGTCCAATATTTGGACAACATATATAGGGCGATGGTTGATTTCCCGGGTCCCTCGTGGTTAGCCTATGACGAGGAATTCCGTATGAGGATTCCCCTTCACCCCGAGATGAGATGGGATGAGCCGTGCCAGAGGCTTTGGCTTTTGTACATGACGCCCACACGCCCCGCCCCGGGAGACAGATACCATTGTGGACATGCGGTTCAGCGAGCAGCTCCAGCGCAGGTTACCCGCCAAGCGGCGGGGCAGGGGGTTCCAGCCCGCCTGCTGTGCTGGACTTTCTCGTCCAATGGTTCCTGTAATAGGAAGAATTGCAAGTACAGGCATGAGTGTCCCACATGTGCGGGCCCCCACGCAGCCTCCGCCTGTCCCAGGCCTGGAGGGACAAGGGGCAGAGGGAGGGGCGGACAGTGGGCTGGCAAGACTGCCACGGATGGAGCTGGTTCTCCAAAAGGCCCCCTCCCCAATTAATGTGGACATGCTGGAGCGTTGGCTCGCATCGTACCCGAAGGGGGAGGATGGGGAGTATCTCCTTCAGGGTTTTAAACAGGGATTCCGTATCCCTTTCATGGGTGATAGGTCCCCTCAGGATGCCCCTAACCTTTTATCCCTCAGAGGGAGGGAGGACGTGGCTGCGGCCAGCATTAAAAAAGAGTTAGATGCGGGCAGGGTCGCTGGTCCTTTCCCTGCACCCCCGTTTCCCAATCTTAAGGTGTCGCCACTGGGCTTGGTCCCCAAAAAGTCCCAAGGCGAGTTTCGCCTTATTCATCATTTGTCCTACCCAGTCGGCCGATCGGTCAATGATGCTATCCCTGATGACCTTTGTTCAGTCAGGTATACATCGTTTGACCAGGCGCTGCGCATGGTGCGCTCGTGTGGCCCGGGTGCCCTGCTGGCCAAGTGCGACATCAAGTCGGCTTTTCGCCTTTTGCCAGTGCATCCGGGCGACTTTGAGTTGCTGGGTTTCAAATTTAAGGGTGAATATTATTTTGATAAGGCCATGCCTTTTGGCTGTTCCATATCATGCTCGGCCTTCGAACGTTTTAGTACTTTCCTAGAGTGGGCTTTCGTCCGTAGGTCAGGGTCTCGGTCTGTAGCCCATTACCTGGATGACTTTTTATTCGGGGGTGAACGGGGCTGGGACACGTGCACACGTCTCCTCAACACATTTCAGACGCTAATGGAGGAACTCGGTGTCCCTTTAGCGCCCGAAAAGACCGAGGGCCCATCTACCAAGCTAGTATTCCTGGGGGTGGAGATTGACACAGTAGCGCAGGCTTCTAGGTTACCGGGCGATAAGGTGTCCAGGATAGTGGCCCTTATCTCGGATTTGCTGGCCAAACGCAAGGCATCACTGAGGGAACTGCAGGTGCTACATGGTCACCTCAATTTCGCTTGCAGGGTGGTCGCACCGGGCAGAGCTTTTGCCCGGCGCTTATGCGACGCCATGGCAGGGTTATCCAGGCCCCACCATAGAGTTAGGCTTACCCGGGGTATCAGGGCAGACATGTTTGTCTGGTTGCAATTCCTGAGGGAGTTCAATGGGGTCTCATTTTGGAGGTCTGACCTCCTGGCATCCCCCAATTTTCAGATCCAGTCTGATGCCTCAGGATCCCTGGGTTATGGGATGTACTTCAATGGGAAGTGGGCCTATGGTGGGTGGCCACCGGCCTGGGCAGGCACGGGTCGCCTGCGGGATCTCACATACCTGGAATTTTTCCCTATTCTGGGGGCTTTGATGCTATGGGGCGAGCAGTGGGCTAATTCGGTTGTGCATTTTTGGTGTGACAATGCTGCTGTTGTACACATTGTCAATGCACAGACTTCCAAATCGCCCAGGGTTATGGAACTAGTGCGCCATTTTGTGTTGCGCTGCCTGCGCCTCAATGTCTTGTTCAGGGCCAGGCATGTTCCAGGGATTAATAATGATATTGCTGACGCTTTGTCCCGCCTGCAGATCTCCCGGTTCCGCGCCTTGGCCCCGGATGCGGAGGAATTTCCCTCGCCACTCCCGGACGAGATGTGGACTATTGGCAAGGAGAGGTGAACCGGGCGATTGGCCTGTCACTAGCGCCATGCACGCGTAAGGCGTATCAACAAGCATTCAATTCTTACAGAGCATTTTCTGCTCAATTTCACCTGCCAGAGACCTGGCCTATTCCGGTGGACCATGTTCTGCGGTTCATGGTTCACCTGCATGCACAGGGCCTCGCACCTCGCACCATAGCATCCAAGCTCTCGGCGTTGGCTTTTATGGCCAAAGTGGGAGGTCATGAGGACAGCACCTCTGACTTCCGTGTGAGACATGTTTTGGAGGGGTGGGTGCGCGAGCGCGGGCGTTGCCCGGACGACCGGCACCCCATTTCCCCAGGGGTTCTTACCCAGTTGGCCCGGGGCTGGCCAGGCCTCTGTTTTGATCATTATGAGGCAGCCCTTTTCCATGCAGCCACAACGGTGGCATTTTTTGGAGCGCTCCGCATCGGCGAACTTGTGATGCTGTCTAAGGCGGATGCAAGTTGTAGGGCACTGGAACTCGAAGATGTCTATGTTGCCAAAGACTGGGCCCAGTTGAGGATACGCTCCTCTAAAACAGATCAGCATGGCGTAGGCAGTGGTGTAAGACTGCTACGGTGTTCTCTGGCAGACATCTGTCCGGTTGGTGCCCTACAGGAGTACCTGGCACTGCGTGGCATGCACCACGGCCCGTTTTTCTGTCACCAAGATGGGTCTCCTCTTACTAAATTTCAGTTTTGGAAGGTGACAGGCAGAGCCCTCACCAGGGTGGGCCTACCAGGTGCCCGTTATGGCACACATTCATTCCATATTGGTGCAGCCTCTACAGCAGCTGCTTTTGGGTACTCTGGGGCTGACATACGTAGCATGGGGAGGTGGGGCTCGCAATGTTTTCAGTTTTATGTGCGCCCACTCCCGCCATGAGTACCCAGTCACCTTACCGCCTTTTTTCTCAATTTTCTTACAGACCCTGGGTGTCGTATTACACCGGTGACAGTATGGCTGGTGGTCCACAGCTATGTGCACAGGGCAGCGCGTTACGCTGCGGCGACAGAGTGGGGACCCCGACTGGGACTGGGTGAACACGCCAGTCTCACATGGCATGGTAAGCCTGGGATGTTATGGCGGGAGCTGCGGCCTTTCCTTTTTTCTGGCCTGGGTGCTGACCCGCCTGACATTCTCATCATCCACCTGGGGGGCAATGATTTGGGCCAGGTCACCGGCTTATCGCTCAAGCATGCGATTTGCGAGGACCTCGCCTACTTGCATTATGTCTGGCCTGCCACAACCCTGGTTTGGTCGGACATTGTCCCGCGACATTCTTATAGAGGGGGCGTTAACCTCCTGGCCCTTGACCGCGCTAGGTGCACGGTCAATAGGGCAGTGGCGCGGTTTCTTGCCGACAGGGCTTGGGGACGGGTCAGTCATCACCCCGCTATTAGCCTACAAAATTATGACTTGTACGCAGGGGATGGGGTCCATCTGTCGCGAGGAGGTATGGACCTCCTGTTGGGTGATTGGCGAGCAGGCCTGTTGACCGAGCTGACGGTCTGGGGGGGGCGTCAGGCCTTCTTTGAAGCCCCTCCGTGTGGCGGGTAGCACTGGTAAGGTAAACAGTATGACCCACAGGTATCCGGCAGGTTCGCAATTGACTGGACAACACTAGACAGGAATAAATTAGTTAAACGTTGTCCGGTCAACGATGAACCAGGCGACGGGGTGATGACGATAGCTAACCAGCATGCATCACCCCGTGATTTCACGGATACGCGTCAGAGGGTGGGGTCATGAGTTAGATATTGACTACGGTCAACAATTTGTTTGTTGTCAACAAACAAATTGATACAAATTGATACATTGTAGCCAACTGCCGTTGGCAATTTTGGGGTGGTACCTTACCAGTGTTACGTCGGCCTGCTTGCCTTAAGAATTATGATTGGTCATTTTACCAATACAAATTTATAATTCGGACTAGGGCATTGAATCAATAAATGTGGCCCGATGCTGTTATCCACTTTCAATGTTGTCTGTGTCCGTTATTGGGGGGGTGCGCCTGCAATGCAAGCGCGGCGCCAAAATGGCCGCCGCGCTCTTTGCGGGCCCCCCCCACAGGACAGAGAATCCGGGTAGTTAGGGGCGTGGCCAGCTCCCTTATAAAAGGGGTGGCCACGAGGCAGCCGAGCTGCCATTTTACCTCAGCGACGGAGCGGAGAAGTCTTTTCCCCTCCACCCCCTCCCTAGTTAACAGTGTGATATTTTGGTCGCTTCGGGGCCGGGTGGGAATTTTTGGCTGGGACCCATATTGGCTTCCGGGTCCTGGCTTTTTTGCCCATCCCACACTGTTGCTATGGTTTGATATAGGGGTCTTCTTATGTTCCTACTGTTGACTTTGGTCACATTGGCGGGTAGCACTGGTAAGGTAAACAGTATGACCCACAGGTATCCGGCAGGTTCGCAATTGACTGGACAACACTAGACAGGAATAAATTAGTTAAACGTTGTCCGGTCAACGATGAACCAGGCGACGGGGTGATGACGATAGCTAACCAGCATGCATCACCCCGTGATTTCACGGATACGCGTCAGAGGGTGGGGTCATGAGTTAGATATTGACTACGGTCAACAATTTGTTTGTTGTCAACAAACAAATTGATACAAATTGATACATTGTAGCCAACTGCCGTTGGCAATTTTGGGGTGGTACCTTACCAGTGTTACGTCGGCCTGCTTGCCTTAAGAATTATGATTGGTCGTTTTACCAATACAAATTTATAATTCGGACTAGGGCATTGAATCAATAAATGTGGCCCGATGCTGTTATCCACTTTCAATGTTGTCTGTGTCCGTTATTGGGGGGGTGCGCCTGCAAATACGCATACAGCAGACACAAAAGGACAACATGATTGATCAGAAGGGCAGAAACAACATATCCAAGGTTCATGAAAGAAGATGATATTGAGTGCCCCCACTCAAATGTGTCTATGCAGACAACTCCTGCCTCTTCCTGTGCCTGATCAGGTTGCAAATACAGGAATGTTTCTAAATCGTCTCGAATGCCTTTTTAATAGGCCATAGCTCTTAAAGGTGTGTATGTGTGTGTGTGCTGCAACATGCCTGGAACTGAGATCAGTTTTTAAAATGCTGAAATAATCTGAGGAATAGTTCACAGTTATCATCTGCATTAGACTAAAATTCAGTTCAGTTTTGAACACAATCCTTCAGAATTTCCAATTGTATGAGCAGCTTTCTTTCTTATTTTATTAACATAAAAAATTTAAATCATAGCATCAACAAACTCACAGTAAATCACAATAGACACATACAATCAAAATAAATAAATACAGTGGAACCTCATACAACAATCATCCCGTATAGCAACAAAATCGCATAACAATTAGGTTTTTTGGGGAAATGGCATCTTGTATAACAATTTTCCCTATGGAAAACAATCATACAACAATTTTTCAATGGGAAAAACCACTTAGCAAAAAAAATCATTGTACGATGCATCCCATAGAGAAAATTGCTATACGATGCATGTATCATATAGCCATTGTTTTGTACAACAATGAGCCCCATGGAATGGATTAAAATCATTGTATGAGGCACCACTGTACTAACAAAATAAAATATTATAATAATAATTTGAGGTTGGAAATTATTATGGGTTGAATGGATTTTTGCTGGAGAAACTCTGCTCAGGGGATGACTGAACAAGGTTCTTTTCATGTCTCCAAGATTTTTCCCCACTGAAGTGTCCCCTTTTTATCTAGTTGCAATTTCTTGCTTTCGAACTGCTAGTTTGGCAGGAGCTGGGACAGAAACAGGCACTCAAACTGTCATGCAGTACCTGGGTCTTGAATTGCTGACTTGCTAGTCTTCTAGCTAACAAGGCTAGCTTTTTAACCACTGAGCCAATACAGCCCCTACAAAATAAAACAATACCTACTACATGACCCCTCAATGGGACCTTGGGAAAGCTTATTTTTTCTTATCAGCTCTTTCCCTCTTTCTTTGCCTGCATGTGGGTTAAAGAGACTTGGGGTCCATGTAACCTGATTATGTTTACCTCCTTTGTTTCCAAATGAATTTTTGTATTTTGTATTGAAGGAAGTTTATTCCTCAAAAGTGAACTCTTCCTCCCAAAGTAGAGGTGGTAAACTGAATTGCCTGAGAATTTCAGTGTCCTCTGATAAGAATTACTGTACTACTTGTTTTGATCTTGTTACAGGTTCTTGTTTAGTACTTGTATAAGGATTTCCGGGTCTGTCTGTCTGTCCATCTGTCTGTTTGAGTATTGCAAATATAAACTTCACAATTTTTCTATATATATACTTATATAATAACAACAATAGTCCCCTCCTGCTGCTCTTCTTCATCTTCCTTCTCCTCATTCTACCATCCCTTTGGCACAAGATTATGTAGTGGCCAGAACTGACCAATCAACTCTGACCAGTACCTCTGGAACTAGGGGGATTTTTCTTAGAATAAATTGGCACAGGATTGTATTGTGAAAAATTGTAGGTATAGATTCAGTTCCAGTTCATTGAAAATGTTCTTCTTAACAGTGTTTATGATTTGGGCTCAGGTATGACTTGACTGTCCATGATGGTTGCTATACTTAAGAATATCAAAAGAGAAATCAGTTGATCCAAAACTAATAAGACTTCCTGTGGCATCTTAAAGTTGAACAAAGATATTGTGACACAAGCATCTGTGAAATATAGTCCACTTCATTGAATGCAAGTAGACTGCAGCCAATAAGACTTAATCCATACTACATTCGTTAGTCTTTAAGCCATCACAAGACTCTTTGTTATATTTAAAAATGTTAAATATAGGAATGGAAAATAATTATTATTTTGAGATGTACAGCCTCAAATATTCATATTGGATCAAATTACACTGGTACGAACATGTTCATGGGTTACAAAGACTTCTTCATCAAGGTGACATCAGAGACAAAGATTTCTTAGCTATAGTCAGAGTTATGTCCATTAGAAATGTAAATATTTTCAGTCATTACAGCATCAAGTCAAGACACCACTCACCTTTCTTGCTTCGAATCCCTCTCCAGTATGAACACAACAAAGAGCTGTCTATACTATAAAAAACTGTTCTATGGCTGATGACCAAGGCAAAATAGTGAGAGAGAAACAGTAATATAAATGCATTTTGATTGGAAATACTATTTTGGCTCTATTTTTTCTCTCTCCCTCTCTCTCCCAATTGCCATTCTGGGTTCTTAGATAGCTAGATGCAAAATGAGACTGACATGCTAGATACATGGATATCAAGACTGTGGTTTCCCTAGCAACAGTAACCACATAAAAAGGTCTTAGAACTTCCTCCATGTCTCATGAGAGTCTTGAGTTATTCACATAAGATGGCGAATGAAGATGATTGGCTGAGGAGAAGCAGGACTAATAGAAAAGAGTTATTGAGACTGTTTGTGTATAATTTAACAATGAAATACTGAAAGTAGATTTTCTATGCATTTAAATTTAATATGCCTCTGAACATCCACAGAACCAGAATCAGATTCTGATAGTAGGAAACAGAATCTTAATTTAGCATGGTAACATTATCTGAGAGGTTTGGGATTATTCAGAATGTTTAGACACAGGTTGCAATAAACAGGACAGTTTAAAATGAAATGGTTGCAAAATGCACTAGAATTAAAAGAATAACAAATAATCAAATTTATACTGCAAAATGTCTCACCTCAGTAAAATTTTAAATTTCTTGTGATTGATAAAATTTTGAGGCCCAGTACTGGGGTGAATTGTTAGGATGGTGATTTTTTTTTCATTGACTGAAAATGCAGCATGATTTTACTTAAACCAATTTGGATGATGCAGAGTTATAGTTGGTTTCAAATCGTCATCCCTCCCATTCATGATTGGAAATCAACAAATGCTGCTATTACTTCTTTTGGCTTTACAAAACACATGATATTTTCAGGCATAATGTCTCCTTTTTAAGGATTCATGCTTGCCATTTCCCCAATATATATCTGCAGCATGCGGGAAATGTGCGTTATGTGTTTACATTCTGATGTTCTAAAAGGGGAATGGTCTTTGAACTGTTGGACAAAATTGGATGAAATTTAAAAGCATAGCTGCCTCCTGTGGGAGGATCAGGTCTGCCAAATTTCAGAAGAATAAGTGGAGGTAGAAGTGATTAAGGTGCAATTATTCTTACAGTTTGGGAGTTGCACTTGCCCCTCTGAATTTATGGGAAACTGTGATGAAAACAGCCTACAGCATTGCACTTACTGCCCTCCAAAAATATGCAAAATTCCCAAAGATTAGACTTAGTGAAAGAGGAGTGATTATTTTCCTTTTCCTCCAGTGATCTTCTAGCAATTTGTAGGAAAACAGCATACCTCACTGTGATGTTCTTAGATATGGCACCTGCAAATACAGGAGGTAAAGAGCTACCATGACTAAAAGATAGTTTAATTTTTTTTTGTTCTCTGCTGAGTAAGCACCTAAGTCAGAGGAAGTACAATAGGAGTGGATATGCAATCATACTGATAGCAGCAGCAGGACTTAAACATCCAATGTTTATATAGGAAGCACCGGATGTTATACTTTTCATATTTCATGGACTCTGCCAAAAACACTTGTGGCATTCTCGTTTCAGCATTAGTCCACCAAAACAACAACTACCACTACTACTACTACAGCTTACAACTACTACAGCAGCAGCAGCAGCACTACCCCCCCCCCCCCCCCCCACACACACACACACAAACACACTGGAGAACCTGGTAAAACCTGTCACTGTGATTAGAAGCTAGAATTGCCAGTCACAAAACTGTGTTTCCCCCCTCCTTCCACCCTGATTGGATTTCAATATGGAGAATTTGGGGATAAATTTATCATGATGGGTGGGTGGTCTATGCCTCTCTGTGACTCTCTGCATCAAACATACTGTCAACATTGCTATCAGAATCAGATTTCTTCCACTTCAGAAAAATTCTGAAGTAGAAAAAAAATCCTTCTGAATGAACCCAACCTGTTTAAATGAGTTGGAAAAAGTTTTTTCTCTTTCCCAGAGAATCTTGCCCTCTCATGATATGGTCAAAGTATGACAACCCTAGTTTCATCATTTTTGCAGACCTAATTTGTTCTAGACCTCACCTGTTTGTCTTTCTGGTAGTTCAGGGAATCCACAGGGCTCTGAATTAATTTGTCAGCTTTGCTGTCCAGCTATCACGTTCATACATGGTGATCAGAAATACAATAGTATAAATGATCTTGGGCTTGATCTTCAATGGCACATGCTTATACTTGATCTTTTCTAATTCTTTCATTGTTTCCCTCCCGAGTCTCAGTCATCTTCTTATTTCTTGTCTACAGTCCCCATTTGAATTGATGAGTGAAGTAAAGCAGGGATTCTCAACCTGTGGCCCATGGGCCAGATGTGGCTCACAGCACCATTTCATGTGGGCCCCCACAACCTCCACCACACCAGGAAGTGTCATGCGGTGTAGGAAGGGCAAAATGGCCATCCAGCCCCCGAAGCTGCTCCTGGCTTTAAAAGGTTGAGAACTCCTGAACTAAAGTATACAAATCTTTCACTATCTCAATTACTTCATTATCAATATAAAAGTTGTTCAGTTTTGTAGTGACATTTTTTAAAAAAAATGTCAGCAGCAGTCCTGCTTTGTTTATGAACATTATGTATGTACATAATTTTCTTTTTCATAAGTTAATGACTGGCAGCTGAATGTTAATCATCTGATTTCTGGTCAATGTGTGTAAACTGATGCCATTAGGAAGTATTTGAGACATTGTGAATCTGTGGAAAAGTTCAATTTGTATTGTTCTGCCTGTGATAACCTACTAAAACATGCAAGCCCACACTTAAAATCCTAGTGCAAAAGTTAAGAATATGTATACATGAAGCAGGTCAGAAGCTTAGGTTGAAGGGGAGCAAATGAAAACAGTCTGGAATGTTTAAATTCAAGTTTTACGCAGATGCAGTTAAGTCCAACAAATTTTTGTTGGAATTGAAAATCTAAACAAATGCAGGCGCGGCGCCAAAATGGCCACCGCGCTCTTTGCGCCCCCCTCCCCCGGACTCAGACATCCGGGTGAGTTAGGGGGCTTGGCCACTCCTCTTTAAAAGGGGTGGCCACGAGGCAGCCGAGCTGCCATTTTAGAATGCGACGGAGTGGAGAAGTTTTCTCCATTGCGTTTTCGTTGCTTCCCTTCTATTCTTTTCACATGGAGTTCCCTTTGCTGTTTGATACCACGGTACTCAAAGCAAAGGGTTGAGAGTTCGATCCCTGGCTAGGGATCGTTTCGGAGCAGCTTCTTTTTTCTTCTGCTTGGGAGACATGGCTCCCAAGCGCAAGGTGCCGGCTGCCAAGCCGCAGCCGAGGGGAAGGGCTCTCCCTACCCCCTCTTCAACCAGGGGGCCGCCACCAGGCCGGAGGGCTCGGGCGGCACCCCCGCAACAGGGTGGTGGGGTTGCTTTGCCCACTGCCACCAATGCGGCCGAACAGGCTTCCGCCTGTCAGCCCGGCCCAAGTTTTCAGTCGGGCCGGCACAGTCCCCTGTAGGGACTTTTCCTGGCTTGGGGCAGGGTGGCCCATTTGGACCCGGTGTGGGTTTCCGCCCCACCATTCCTCCGGCCCCACACGGGCCGGAATTTTGGACATGGCCCTATTCGGGCCCGGGATCCCCATTTGGGTTTCCCCTTCAACAATTGCCCAGTGGGTCATCCGGCCCATCCGGCCCACCTTACACGGGTGGCTCGAAGACTGTTGATGCTCTTCTCGCACGCATTTTGGTGCTGGAGGCATCAATGGGCATTGCCCCACCACCTTCCGATGGTGGGCTAGCTACCCCTTCAATTCCGGCCCACTCGTCAATTCCGGCCAACACGTCGGCTGTGACTCTCCAGCGGGCCGCCAACAGGGTTGAGCTGCTTGAGGCCATCAGGCCAGCCCAAGCTGGTGCCTCGCAGCTCCCCGCCTGACCAACACAGCAGGACTTGCCGCTGGGGACCAGTCAGGCATGGCAGTGGTGCACGGGCACGCAGAGCTCGATATCTGTTGCGAGCTCCGATGCCCGCCGTGGGCTGGAACCCCCAGGGGGGCGGCTCACGGGGGTGCACCGAGTGAGTATCCTGGTCAATTGAGTACACCAGCGACACTATCCAGTCACACTGGGGGGGTTCAGTGGCCATGGTTACTGTGGGTGGGCAGTTGTATCCACACTGCCCTGTTAACTCCTGGTTGCCTAATTGCCCCCCGGTTAGGGCAGGGGTGACCGCCCCTGTGGGTATGCCAAGCATTGCAGGGGCTATTCAGGGCCCGCTGCGTATACCCTCGATTCAATATGTGCCGACGGCGGTTCTGCCGACAGCTGGTTATTCCTTGCCCCTGTGTGATCATCTATCCCAGGCCACGAGGGAGAAGATTTGGCGAGGGGAATATGTGGATATCTTCTCCCTCTTAAACTGTGAGCCCACCAAGGAAGAGAGGGAGGGACAGGATGACAGGGACAAGGAGTTGTCCCGTCGTTGTAAGCCACCGCGTACCTGGGCCAATTGGTTGCCGGCCTATCTCATCTATATGGCGGTATACCTGAGGGCCCGGGCTGACTTGGCCATTCCGATGGTGCAATACCTGGATAATATTTACAGGGTGATGGTTGATTTCCCTGACCCGTCGTGGTTGGCTTACGACGAAGAGTTTAGGATGAGAGTGGCCGTCCATCCTGAGATGAGGTGGGATGAGCCCTGCCAGCAATTGTGGCTCTAGTATATGACTCCCACGTGGCCAGCACCTGGTGATAGGTATCATTGCGGCCATGCCATGCAGCGGGCTGCTGCGACACAGGTTCCCCACCAGTTGGCGGGGCAGGGGGTTCCAGCCCGCCTGCTGTGTTGGAGCTTCTCAGCTAGCGGCATGTGCAACAAGTGTCAGTGTCGATTCCGGCACGAGTGTCCCTCTTGTTCTGGCCGTTGCGCTGCCTCTGCGTGCCCGTGGGCTGGTGGGTCACGAGGCAGAGGTAGGAGTGGGCAGGGGGCAGTCAGAGTCCCCTCTGACGGTGCTGGCCATGCAAAAGGCCCCCTCCCCAATTAAGGTCCCAGTGCTCGAACGATGGCTTTCCGCTTATCCTAGACGGGATGATGCGAGGTACCTACTAGAAGGTTTCCAGTTTGGTTTTCATATACCCTTTAGGGGTGTTCGGGGGCCTCAGGATGCCCCGAACTTACTTTCTCTTAAGTGTAATGAGGATATTGCTGCACAAAGCATAGCTAAGGAGGTAGCTGCAATGAGAGTTGCTGGGCCATTTACTGACCCACCATTCCCTAACTTAAAAGTATCTCCTTTGGGTTTAGTCCCAAAAAAGTCCCCGGGTGAATTTCGCCTAATTCACCATCTTTCTTACCCTGCGGGTTCCTCGGTCAACGATGCGATATCTGATGACCTTTGCTCGGTCAGGTATACGTCATTTGACCAGGCCTTACAGATGGTACGCTCCTGTGGTCCTGGGGCGCTCCTGGCAAAGTGCGATATCAAATCGGCATTCCGATTACTGCCAGTGCATCCCGATGACTTTGAGCTGTTGGGTTTTCGTTTCCGGGGCAAGTTCTACGTAGATAAGGCCATGCTTTTTGGCTGTTCTATTTCCTGTTCGGCATTCGAACGGTTTAGCACCTTCCTCCAATGGGCTTTTGTTCGCAGGTCAGGGTCCCGGTCTGTAGCCCACTACCTCGATGACTTTTTGTTCGGGGGTGAGCAGGGCTCGGACACGTGTACCCGTCTCCTTGCCACATTTCAGGTGCTTATGCGGGAACTGGGTGTCCCCTTAGCACCTGAAAAGACTGAGGGCCCAGCCACCACGCTCACCTTTTTAGGTATCGAAATTGACACTGTTGCACAGGCATCCAGGTTACCTTTAGAAAAGGTGACACGGATCACGGCTGCAATTATGGCAATGATTGCCAAGCGTAAAGTGTCTCTTCAAGAGTTACAGGTGCTTCATGGCCACCTCAATTTCGCTTGCAGGGTGGTAACCCCGGGCAGAGCTTTTGCCAGGCGTCTGTGTGACGCCATGGCTGGCCTATTAAAACGACACCACAGGGTCTGGCTGACCAGGGGTATACGGGCAGACCTTTCGGTTTGGCTCACATTTCTCCAGGATTTTAATGGGGTCTCTTTTTGGAGATCAGACCTTCTGGTCAGCCCTCAGTTTCAAGTACAGTCGGATGCCTCCGGCTCTCTGGGTTATGGGATTTATTTCGAGGGGCGGTGGGCCTATGGCCGATGGCCTCACGCATGGCAAGGCACGGATCACCTACGCAATCTTACTTTCCTAGAATTTTTCCCCATCTTGGGAGCACTAATGCTGTGGGGCAACAAGTGGGCAATTCGGTGGTCCATTTTTGGTGTGACAATGCTGCAGTGGTGCACATTGTTAACACCCAGATGTCCAAATCCCCCAGAGTCATGGCATTAGTTCGTCAATTTGTTTTGAGAACCCTACGCCTCAATGTGCTGTTCAGGGCCAGACATGTGCCAGGCATTAATAATGATATTGCCGATGCTTTATCCCGCCTGCAGATCTCCCGGTTCCGTGCCTTGGCTCCAGAAGCAGAGAAATTTCCCTCTCCACTCCCGGCCGAGATTTGGACATTTGGTGAGGAGAGGTGAACCTGGCGATCTCGTACGCGTAAGGCGTATCTACATGCTTTCATACAATTCAGCACCTTTTGCGGGCAACGGCAGTTGCCCGAAGCGTGGCTGATACCAGTCGACCAGATTTTGCAATACATGGTTTACCTTCACGGTCAGGGGTTGCCCCCCCCCCCGTACCATAGCCTCTAGGCTTTCGGCATTGGCATTTATGGCCAAGGCACGGGGCTTCGCTGACTGCGTGAATGACTTCCGCATACGACATGTTTTGGAAGGGTGGACACGTGAATGTGGCCGCTGCCCGGACACACGTCACCCCATTTCACCATATGTTCTTACCCACCTTGCACGAGGCTGGCATAACTTGTGTTATGATAGGTACGAGGAGGCTCTTTTTCACGCAGCTACCACTGTAGCTTTCTTTGGAGCACTCCGCATCAGTGAGCTGGTCCCATTGTCTAAGGGGGACGTGTCTTGTAGGGCACTGGAACTTGACGATGTCTATATCACACAAGAGTGGGCTCAGTTGAGGATACGGTCCTCAAAGGTTGATCAGCACGGCGTAGGCAGTGGAGTAAGACTGCTACGATGCTCAATTGATGACATCTGTCTATTTGGTGCCCTACACAAGTTTTTGGCAGTGCGTGGTACGCACCCTGGCCCGTTTTTCTGCCACCAGGATGGGTCTCCACTGACTAAATTCCAGTTTTGAAAGGTGACCGGTATGGCACTTCACAGTGTTGGCCTCCCTGGGGCTCGTTACGGCACCCATTCTTTCAGGATAGGCGCCGCGTCCACTGCGGCTGTGTTTGGGTACTCTGAGGCTGATATACGCCAGATGGGCAGATGGGGATCCATGCGTTTTGCATTATATGTACGCCCCCTCCATGCATGAGTACTAGTTAGGTCATTAATCCTTTTTTCTTCTTTTACAGACCCCGTGTGTCTACGCACACCGGTGGCAGTATGGCTGGTGGGCCACAATTACATGCACTGGGCAGCGCAGTATGCTGTGGCAACAGAGTGGGGACCCCATCTCGGGCTACGTGCAGCCACACGTATGCGATGGTACGGTAAGCGCGGCATGAGATGGCGGGAACTGTTGCCATTCCTGTTTTCCATCAGGGATGCTGGACCGCCTGATGCCCTTATCCTGCACCTCGGTGGCAATGATCTCGCACAGGTCATTTTAAAATTGTCGGTTTGCAGTGACCTAGCCTATTTACATCACTTATGGCCGTCCACGCAACTGCTATGGTTGGACATTGTGCCGCGACAGTCTTACAGGGGAGGCATTGACCTCCGTGCTCTCGACCGCGCTCGCCGGTCGGTGAACAGGGCTGTTGCCCGGTTCCTTGTGGACAATGGCTCTGGGACAGCCATTCGACATCCTAGGATAGGCTTGCAGGATTATGATCTCTATGCAGGAGATGGGGTCCACTTGTCAGCCAGAGGTATGAACCTCTTTCTTGAGGATGTGCAAGCAGGCCTGGTGACCGAGCTGACGGTCTGGGGGGCGGGGCGGTGAGTCATCATGGATGCCTCCCCGTGTGGCGGGTAGCACTGGTAAGGTAAAGATTTATGACCCATAGGTATCCGGCAGGTCGCAATTGACTGGCCAACACGTAGACAGGTACAGGGGAAATAGGTTTGGCCGGTCAAGGGCGAACCAGGCAAGGGGTGATGTCAGGAGCTTCACAGCCTGCATCACCTTGATATTTCAACGGATACACGTCATAGGGTGGGGTCAGTAGATAGTTTATTGACTCTGGTCAACAATTTGTTTGTGTCAACAAACAAATTGATACAAATAGATACATGTAGCCAATTGCCATTGGCATTTTGGGAGGAACCTTACCAGTGTTACTGAGGCCTGCTTGCCTTAAAGAATTACAATTGGATGACTACACCAATTGAAAGTTATAATTCGGACTAGGGCATTATTCAATAAAAGTGGCCCGATGCCTTTAATCCATATACCGGTGTCTGAGTCTTTCTTTGGGGTGTGTGCCTGCAAAGTAATATATACTCCGATCCCAAGACTTGTCATGAGAAGAAACATTTTGCCTCAAGAAGTGATACGTTTGCAAGGCTTGAAGAGCATTTCTGAGAAATTAAGTCTGCTGCAAAGAATGTGCATGATTGAAGAGATAATCACAGAATATTTTAATCAATAAGAAAATGCTACATAAACTAGGTAAAATACAAAAATTAATATACAGATTGCATCAAAATTGTGTGAAAATTTCATTCTGGAAGATAACAAAAAATGTTGCAACACGATATTAAACAAAGACTGAAACAAAGTGCAAGAAGGATTCAGAAAAACCCAATACAATTGCAATTCAGCAATTTTCATATCTCTTCCTGAAGGGTTTGCTTTAATTCAGTTCAGTTCAGCTTTATTTACTGCTCTCTAGCTAACGTACATAACCTAACCCCTTGAAGTAAGATTTTTTTGCATCTAAAACAGAAAACTGAACCTTAGTGGGTTTCTTTTCAGTTGTTCTTACAGCTGACCCATGCCGAGTTGATGGTCAAAGGAGTTAATAACAAACTAGATTCTGATGTAACATAGTTGTTACTTGTATGGATGATCCAGCTATTCATATCGTTCTCTATGATTGAATAGATTTTGCGGTAATTTCATGTGAGTTTGGTGATGAGATGGCTCTGACAGTTTTGAATAGATAAAATGCCCTATTCATCAGAAGGGCTGTAACAGGGGCCTTCACTGGGCAAGCATTACGTTTATTTAGGTGATGGCATGATCCAGCACAAAAGGACTGTCTTCGCCTTATCCTGGGTTGTTGGTTTTCTTTTTGCAGGTAATTGGAAGGAACATCTAATCTAACTACTTACTAACTGCTCCTGAATCTCAGCACACATGAATCTCTATCCTTCTTCTAAACTTAGGCTGAAGCACTGGGTTTTCCCTCACATTCAGACCAAGCTTATTCGAAGTGTCTCCATTTTTCAGAAAGGCTGCTGTGTCATTCTCCTAGGCCTAAGTGGAAGTCAAGCATGCATCTCAGCAGCTGTGCTGGGTTTTCAGGTTTCTTCAAAGGAGTTACACTGAATTCTAGCATGCATTCATAGTCCAACCTGACTTTAGAAGGCTATCTTTTCCTCCTGAGTCTAGTGCACAGTCTAGCATCACAGATAAGCTCCCATACTACTGTCAAATTGAGCATGGAACACATTTATCAGCTTGTAACCCCTTCAAAGTATTATCAGTTGTATAAATAACATGCTGATATGTAAATATAGATTCCAACGTTACTGCAAAAACAATATCTCACATCCTTTTAAGTAATTTTGACCACAGTTCCTAAGCTTTATCCTCAGAAGTTATTCAGAATAATCCAATCTTCTATCATGTATTAAAAGTCAAGGCTGAAATCCAGTTGCTAATCTCAACTAAACCAGATCTACTAAATCAGCTGCTGAGTCAACACTTCTAAATCCCATAGATTTAATTGTCTACTCTAGGTTCATTTTGAGGTGTCCAAAAATAGGGTTAAAATAT